>PVHP010001891.1:0-98660 GCA_004024765.1 Zapus hudsonius | reverse complement strand
GTGGTGGGTGAGTAATAAGGCTGCTTTATTGTTGCGGGCTTAGAGGTCCTTGTGTCGAAAATCCTTGGTTCCTGTCTCAATGGCCTATCCTGTGTTGATTCAATGACTGTGGTTATAGGTCCCTTGTTCATCATTCATTGTCTGCTGAGTTCCTTATGGATCCTCCCTGATATGACTGTGGTGGCTCCTCTCTTGTCATTTTTTCCTGTGTGTGTGTGTGTGTGTGTATGTGTGTGTGTGTGTGTGTGTGTGTGTGTGTGTGTGTTTTCTGGGAGGGTCATGAATAAACATGGAGTTTACCATATTAAATATTAGGGTGAAAGAACATTTGAAGACCTAGGGAATATTTTAGTTAGAACCAAAAAAAAAAAAAAGCCAGTTGAGACATCTTTTATCTTCAGAAGTATGTTGGGGAGTCACATGAGGAAAGAATTTGCCTGAATCACTGTGGTCCTGGAAGAAAGCAGATATCAATGGAAGATAAGGAGAACTTACTTCCAATCTGAACTGTACAAAGTAGAATTAACTAATTTATGTGATAATGAATTCTATGTATTCTGAGATAATTAAGTCAAGGCTGAACAATCATTTTCCAGGGAATGCTGTAAAGAGAATAATAGAATTGGCAAAAGAGTAGAGAGGGCTTATGCTTCTAACCCACATCTTGAAATTCGTTATTTCCCTCAAAATTAAAACTATTCTGCCTGAACTTCTTTACATTGAATTCCCAATTATTTGTTTATTTTTCATTCCAAGCTTTTGTCCCAAGTTAGGGTGAAAAAAAAAGGACCTCTTGGTGGTAATTTATCACCCTGAGCCCAGTCCTCTCCTTTCTACCCCCTTTATATACTCCTCAGTTTATCTCTTCCATTATTTTACCTTTCTAGTATATTCTTCAAGCTCACTTTCTTTGCCTCTGCATACCATGTATTTCTTCACATTAAAATAGTCTGTTACCCATTTCAATCTTTTCATTAATCTGTTATTTGCTTCCTCAGGAGCTTATTGTATGAAAGTAAGGATTTTATGGTATTGACTCATTATTGGTTTAGCTTATTTTATAAGTCCCCCACCCTCCCACTCTTCCCCTCCCCCAGTTCTGTCCATCCCCTTTTACTGTCTCAATTCACCTGTCAGTTTTGCTGAGAGCTTAATCTTAACCTGGTTAGGAACTGCATATTAGGGAGAATATGCAGTGTTTGTCTCTCTGTTCTTGTGTGAGTTCACTAAGTGTGATCTGATCCAAGTTCATCTATGTCATTTTTCCCTTCAGATGAGTAGAATTCCATAGTGTAAATGTACCACAACTTAGATATCCATGCGTCCAGTGATGGGAATTTGGGTTGATTCCAATTCTTGGCTATTATGAATTGAGCCACTATAAACATGGTTGAGCAAATGTCTCTGTGCTGAGGCGAGGAATCTTGAGGGTAGATGCTGTGTCCTCTGGTAGCTGTATATCCATCCTGATCAGGAGTCTCCACACTGCTTTCCATAGTGGTTGTATAAGTTTGCAATCCCACCAGCAGTGAATGAGGGTCCCTTTTCCCCGCATCTTTGCCATCATCTATTGTTGGATTTTTTAATGATTGCCATTCTGACTGCAGTAAGGCGGAATCTAATTGTAATTTTGATTTAGCCCAGGAAGTGCAACAATCACTTAACCAATGGGATCTCTGCAAGCTTAAAAACTTCTGTAGAGACAAATAGACCATACTCAGAGCCAATAGACCACCATGAGACTGGGAGATAAACTTTGCCAGCTTTAATATGGTCAGAGGTCTAATATCTAGAACTTAGAAATAACTCAAAAATTAAATAATAAAAAAAATCAAACAGCCCTCACACAAAATGGGGCATTGATCTCAACAGAGAATTCACAGAGGAGGAAACACAAATGGCCAATTCTCATTTAAGAAAATATATTTTAGTGTATTTATCCTGCACCTTTACAGAATCATTTCTTTAGTATAAGAGTTTTTTGTTGGGCTATCTACAAGCACAGGGTATTTAATTTCTTTCTTCTTGATTTGGATGTTTATTTCTTTGCTTTATTTAATTGCTCTGGCAAGAACTTCCCATAATATACTGAATAGAAGTGAGGGATGTGGATTCCTGACTTCTACCAGATCTTGTAGACTAAGTTTTCATTTTTCTCCTTCGACTATGGTGCTATCTGTGGGCTTTTCATATGTAGCTTTTATTATGTCTACTTAATAAACTTTCCCCTATACCTGTTTGAGAGTTTTTTTTAAATCACAAATGTACATTAAACTTTGCCAAATGAGATTTCTGAATCTACTGGTATGGTTATAGTTTTTCTTTGATATATTGAATGTCAAACATCATATTTGGTGAAACATACTTGCATCCTAGATGTCATTCCCATTTGGCTCTGGAATATGATTCTTTTAATGAGCTGTTAAGCTCAGCTTGATACTATTTTGCTGAGCATCTTCATGAATGGTCATGAGGAATATGGGCCTATATTTTCTTTAATATTATAATTTTAACTGGTGTTGGTGTCAGAATGATGTTAGCCTCATACGTTTCAGCATATATCCTCTTCTGTTTTTAGAAGAGTTTCATAAAAATTGATGTTAATTCTTTTTTTTTTGTATTCAATAATTATTTTTTTGACGTAGGCTCTCACTGTAGCCATGGCCTACCTATAACTCACTCTATAGTCTCAGGCTGGCTTCCATTCTGGGATTAAAGGTGTGCATTGCCATACCCAGCCCTTCATTGTCTTCATTTATTGGTATATATTCATTGAGCATAGCACTGGGCTTCATAAGGATATTTTCAGGTATGTATAAAGTGCTTTTTATTTTTAAATGTATGAAGCCTTCTTCTGAGCTTTTTGTTTTGAGGAAGTTTTGCATTACTCATTTAATCTCTCTCTCTCTCTCTCTCTCTCTCTCTCTCTCTCTCTCTTTTTGTATTGTCTGTTCTGGATTTCATTGTCTTCCCCTCCTTCTGTCTCTTCCCTTCTTATTTCTTGTTTGTTGTTATTTGTTTGTTTGTTTGCTTGTTTTTGGACAGACTCTCACAATGAAGTCCATGCTGGCCTTTACCTTCCATTCTTCCTGCTTTCCTCCTGAGATTGTAGGCATGCATCACCATAGCTGTCTTCCTAATTCTCCTTGATTTCATTTAATAGGTTGCACATTTCTAATAATTTACCCTGTTCTTCTAGATATTCTGACTTCTTGGTATATACTTGAGTATAATTTTATCTTATGAATCTTTATATTTTTGAGACACTTGCTATAATGTATTCTTTTACATTTGCCCTTTTATTTATTGGAGTCTTCATCTTTCATAATATAGTAGCTAATGGTTTGTCAATTCTGTTTATTTTTGCAATAAGCCAAATTTTGCTTTTATTGATTTTTCTATTGTTTTTTTATCCTATATTTGAATTATTTCAGAACTAACATTTATTATTGTTTTCTGATAATTTTGGGCTTAGATTGTTCTTTTTATGGTTCCTTGAGATGTAATGTTAGGCTGCTTATTTGAGATCTTTCTTTCATAATATACATATTTATTGTTTTTAATTTCCATTTTAGTATTGACTTTTTTGTATCTCATCCTGTTTTGTTATGTTGTATTTGCATTTTTATTTGTCTCAAGACAGTTATAAAATTTTATTCTTTTTCCTCTCTGATCTTTTGCTTGTGACAGAGCCTGCTGTTATATGTCCATATGCAATGGGCCCTTGAATACCATGAGTTTGCAGCACATGGGTTGATTCATACATGGATTTAAAAATATTTTTAACAATTTGAGAAAGATGAAACACAACTCATAAATATTAAAAAGAGAAAAAGATAGTTATGTTATGAATGCTTAAACATATGTAGATAATAGCACATTTTAATCATTTAACACAATAAAATATAGATTAAATATGTAACAAAGAGTTAAAATTTTCAAATTTAGAACTGCAGAGCATACAGGATGTTATTATTCACAGTTAGGGAAAACATAAATAAACATTAAGCTTCTGGGTGAAATCATAACTACATAAAATAATCTGTAGTTTATGATGTCTGTATACTGCAATGGTTTTATAGGCACCTCGTGTTGCTATTGAGGTAATCCCAGGAGCTGTCACTGTCTGCTTAAAATGCCATGTGACGCTAATCATCTCCACATGAACAGTTTGTCTTTCCAGTAAATTACATATTGCAGAAAAAAGTGATCTCTCACATTTCTTACATATTTTTTCACCATGGATAATTCATGTGACATAAAATAATGTGGTAATTGAGTGTTCGTGTTGTTGCTAAGGTTGCCGATCAACCGCATGCTCTTTATTCAATTCGGTTTGGGAAAGTCAAAAGTCATCCATAAACCAGGCCCAAGGAGGCAGGCCAGTAATCCCAGCTACTCAAGAGGTAAAGGTAGGAGCATCACAAGTTCAAGGCCTGCCTGTGCAAATTAGTGAAGCACTGTTACAAAAAAAAGTAATAAAATAAGAAAAGGGCTGGGATATAGTTCACTGGTACTCTACTAATATTCATGAGTCCTTGGGTTCAATCTCAAGTATTGCTAAATCAATCAATCAATCAATCAATCAACCAACCAATCAGTCAATCAATCAATGGTTATAGAACAGACCCAATCAATCCTGCTAAGATTGAATTTGTTAAGACTATTCTATGCTTCACATGTGAGTGATATATACTAGAAAATGTTCCATTGTAATTGGGACAAATAAATTGCAGCCTTCTGATGCTGAGTGGAATGTTCTGTACATTGATTCATTCTGGTTCATCTGTCACAATGCTCACTTTCTCCTTCCCCTTATGGGTCATTTTGTTTGGATGATCTACCCACTCTGGAGTATGTAGTTTTGATGTTGATCTCCGCCTTCAGCTTATTACAACTTTACTTATGTACTTAGATGCCTTGACATTGTGTGTATATGGAATTGAGCGTGGAGTTGACCTTTCCATCCTTATTTCATGACCTTTGTTTGTTCGTTGTGCTTTATTCATGTCTTTTCTGTGGATGATGCACTCCTTTACCTTCTCAAAGCTCTTGTGTCCAGTGACCCCATTGCCAGGGGTGTGCTGTTACTTTGTCTCATTTAATGGCTGTGGTTTCCTTGGGGAGATGTCTCCATTCATATTCTCTGTCTCTCTCTCTCTCTCATGCTTGCTTTTTCTCACTCCATTGATTCCTCATCAATATCATATACTCACTCAGGTTCAGACCCATATACAAGTGGATCTTAAATATATTAACTTAAGCCTTATAGCTTTCCCCTCCAAATAATTGACTCGCATTTTCCAATGTCTTTTAGAGAGCCCTTCTTGATTACTGTAAGTACCATAGTGGAAACTTAATTGATAAGACTTCCCCACCCCTAATTAGTTCCCTCTTTAATTTCTCTTCATGATACTATCATTATTCCCACAATACAAACTCAAAGCATGAAAATCAGAATTGATTCTTCCTTTCTGTTACCCCACCATCATGAGCCCACCTTTATGTTATCCTCTCTATGGTTTCTTTCAAGTAAATGTCTTCCTTTTCTTGTCCCTCCTGTCCTCTACTTTAGTGTGCAGCTGATTGCCTCACACTTGAAACTTTATGATTGACTCCCAGATCCATACTCTCCATGATGATACAATCTGCTCTCTCCAAGACCAACCTCTGTACTCTGGCATCATTATTCTCTCGGTAATCACTCTCACTGGAATCTCTCATTGAAGAAACTACATGCAGTCCGAAATTCATGCTTCTCCACTATACAAGACCCATCTCTCTCTACGCTTACCCACATCTAATCATATTATTAGCAGATAGTAGGTACTATTATTATCATTTAATATTATAATGTCAAAGCCATAAAGTTTGTAAACATTTGAGCCAGCATGGGGTGGCTCTGGAACCTGGAGCCATTCTGATTTCCTGCTGCTCACTGCCTACCTGTGTTCAGGCAGGCTTTGCAAGCAAGTGCCTTTAGCCACTAAACCATCTCTTCAAATCAACATTATACATGTGTGTACATATATATGTATATATCACTATATTAACACATTTTGTAGTGATATGCATTCATAGATTCCCGCCTCTAATATTTATTATCTCCTTACATATTAGCCTTTGTGAATCATCTTTATTTTTCAACTTACTCACAGGAGTGCCTTGTCTTGAACATGGTCTGCTGTTCGTTTATTTTGAACTGTTTGGTAGCCCATTATCTAGGTATCACATCTTATCTTAATTCAGCACAGTGTGCCTTTCAGACTTCTAAGACTATTTCCTAACAAGAGTGTTCAGATAACCTAATAGGAGCTTCATTGATTTTGGTGTCACTGATCTAAGTGTCAGTGATAAATTTACATTTCAAGAACTTCCCTTGTGAAAGCAAGTGTCACTTCTACATGAGACAAGTAGTAACTGAAGCAAGAGACATACTAGCCTCCAGAGAAATGAAAACAAAATTAAATTTGAATTAATTAGAATTCATAGTCCAATTTTTTAATTCATAAAACTTCATGTCTATTTCATGACAGAAGACATCAAAGTAAAATGTGATGAATAAAAACATTTTATCTGTGTATTCAGAAACACACATTACTTTTACTAGTCCAATTTTGATCTCTTATAATAAACTGAAGAGATTCACCTCAACTATACAATCAATATACTGTGGTGAAGTTTTTCTTGAGTTTTGGTATTTTTTATTTTTAATTCTTCTGGTCCTAAAATGATTAGTAGTGACAGATGACAGGGAGGAAGCCATGAACACTATGGCTACTTGCTGTAGCTCTGTGTGTCTATTAGCCAAGATGCTGTTGTCCTAGCAACTGTCTGTATCAGTGATGTGATATTGACCATTTTGTAGCCCTAGTTCAATGAGTGGCTGATGGGATGCTCACTTCTTACATGAAACTCGTTCTTGTGCTCCCTCTATACATCCATTTTTGTCTCTGCAAAGTTACCTGAGATTATTCATATTTCTGTATCCAGTTTTCTCAGTCACTCCTTTGATTTTTTTCTCGATCCTACCTGTTATTTGTCAGCTCTGTGTCCTAAGAGCCTTGAAGTTTGTTTGGTGTGTGATGAATAAATTTTTTAAATGTTTTGTGACAGAACATTTCTGGGGTAAAGAAGTGATAAATATCAAATCAAGTGGAGGCTAGAAATTTAATTTTCCCTATCAGGGCCAATCTGTGCTTCATTTTATCCTGACAAAAATTGATATTTTATCCCTGTGATAATGGAAGCCTCTGATTGCAATGCCTTTTCATAATTCTTAAAAATATCTTTTCTTTCCCCTGAGAACTTGAATCAAAGAGGAGTAGATTCTATGCACATTGTGAAGAAAGATACCTTATATCCCGCCAGCCCTTTGTGTCCCCAGGCCTGGCAGCATTTCCATAAAGTTGCTTGGGTTCTTGATTTAATGTGTTGCATTCAGGATTTATCTCTGGTTGTCCTCAAGAATTTATCTAGCAAAGGCAGTGGCAGGGTCCTCCCCCACTTTCTTTATTCAACTCCTTTTCTTGAATTAAGGAGGACTTGAGTCTGAGATGATGTCTGAAAACTGTCCTTTTAAGTAAACCCATGAGATTGTGATTTGGGAAAGAGAGGGACTCAGCAACACTGACTTCAGTACTCATACAAGGCTTTCTCTAAGTCAGGTAGACTCAGGATGTTGGCCACTTTTGCTTGTTAATTTTGAGACAGGGCCTCATATAGCCCAGACTGGTCTCAAACTTCCTATCTAGCCAAAGATGACCTTGAAATTCTGATCCTCCTGAATCTATCTCCCAAGTACTGTAATGACAGGTAACATGCCCCATACCCAGTTTATGCAGTGCTGGGGCTGGAAGCCAGATACAGTGCATGTTAGGCAAGCCCTCTTCCAGCTAAGCTATGTCCTCCCATTCAAGGGATTTTAATATTAGCTCATTTAGTGAATGGGATAACTCTGTCATGCCAATTGTTTTTAAATCCTGGAGGTTCATTAACATAATTTAAGTCACCAGTGAGTGGTGACTTTAGAATTCAAATTCAGGCAGGCTAGTAGGATCTGAATTCTTAATCTCTTACCATGCTGTGGCTGTGCCTCTACCTGGCATCATGCACCTGTTACAGAGTGGGAAGATTATAGGCTCATGTGAATTAGACATCCAGAAAAAGGGAATCTTTAGGTATGGTTTTATCCAAGGACCAAATGAGTGCATCAGAAATTATTATTATTATCATTATTATTATTATTAATTTGCCTTGGTCCCTCAGCTGTACTACAGTCATTGTGAGTTTCATTTTTGGTAGCTTGTTTCTATATAGTAAACTTTCTTCATTCTTGAGCCAAGCGTGTATTTTTCTAACTAGCAATTCCAGTGGGAAAAGAGAAAACACCTTCCTCAATAGGGCCATGCAGATCCTAGATCTTCTTAGTGGGGTTAAATAGGTGCTGGTTTTTATCCCGTTATTCTGGTAGGGAGAGAGGATGATAGAAAATCCAAGTTTCTCATTCCTAAAAACCCTGATATTAGACTCACCCAAGTTATGTGGACAGTATGTGGCAAGACACTGTTCATAAAAGAAAGAAGTTGGAGGATCAGCCTCCTCTTTCTCCTATATTTATAAGGATTTTCCAAGAAAAATTTCTTTTAGGGTTCTTTATGTTTCAAAACATGACATTGGGAGATAAATAAAAATTACAGCAGAAACAAAAATGACAGACTTAAGGTCAATATGGGCCACAAATGGATCTAAATTTCAGGGCACTGAGCAGGGTTTAAGTCAGTTCCTGCTGGGCTCTAAGGATGGAGGGAGACTGTAATATCCAGTATGTTATCCCTGGGCTAGGAGGGCTGAAAGTGTACTCTGAGAATTTGGAGCCTAGTGCCAGGCTTACTGCTTGAGGTCAGAGGTGGAGGTAGGTACTATCCATCTGTTAAAAAGCAAAAAAACTTGAAAAGTAATCACTGTGGATTTAATGTTTGGAGATTAGTTTTCTTAGAAGCCCATGGGATTAGGATGTCTTTAGCAAAGAAGACAAAGATGCAGCCAACACAAACACAATGATGTCAGAGTCCTAAAATCACTGGGGACAACCAGCCCCTAAATGCTCCTTGGCTAGGGTGCTAGAGGTAAAGGAAAATAAACACTGGATTTGTATACTTATTATGGAGAGAAGATAAATAATAACCAAGAAAAATCCAGTTTCCAAATGAATCTACAAGTAAAAATTCCAAAATCTTCTTAAAAAATGCATGTTCAGGGACTATGAAAACTTTACATTTGAAGAACATGAGTTTTCATGAGGATTTTAAAATTGCTACATGTGGGATGCTCAAAATGATAAAAAAAAAAAGGGACAATGCCAATTAAGAAGTACAAGATCACATGAAACAAAAAGACGGGAATATAGGCAGAAGGTTGGCTATGAGAAATGAGTATTTAGAAACATTATAAATAAATACGTATACAGTATATATTTTAAAGTAAATGGGCTCCATTCAATCCTAGATCAAATTAAAGGGAGAGTTAATGAATTTGTAAGAAATTCTACCCAGAAAACAAAGCACAAGAAGGTAGGAAAGGAAGGAAGGAAGGAAGGAAGGAGTTAAGCCAATTTCCTTGAAAGAAAATTTATATGGAGGATTCAAGGTTTTCCAACATTTTTCTAGAAGGATTTTGTGTGGAGAATGGACAGAATGGTATGCAATATTAGAAGAAATAATAGCTGAGAAAATAATGCAAATGAGACAGAATAGAATCTTTCAGAATGCATTCTCAAGACCAAACAAGAGGAATAAAGATCTACCTAGAAACATGTGTGTTGAAACAGCAGAATAACAGGATGTAGTGAACTTTGTAAAAGCTTCCCTGGGGTGACAGATGGATGACTTCCACAGAGTGGACAACCAGCTTGACCGTGACCAGCAGCAAGGCTCAATGTCTTGAAGAGAAGGATGTAAATTGCAAGTATTTTTAGTCATAGATGCCAATGATAATTAACCAACAAAACTTTCAACAGGAACACTCCCTCAAGAAGACTAATGAACAAGGGCTATAGAGATGGTTCAGCAGTTAAGGCACTTACTTGCCTGCAAAGCCTAATGACTTGGTTTCAATTCCCCAATACCCATCATGTAAAGCCAGGAGCACAAAATGGCACATGCATCTGCAGTTGGTTTGCAATGGCAAGAGTCCATTGTACGTCTATACTCACTGTCTCCCTTTCTCCCCCCTCCTTTTCTTCCTATCTCTCCTTGGAAATAAAGAAATAAACAAATAAATTTTAAAAAGACTAGTGAACTAGACACAGGAGGTGTGGCAGGTAAGAAATAGTTTTGATATAAGACAACTACAATAAAGAATGGTGATTAAATGAATATTTGATTGAATGTGATAAAACAAACCCTCTAGGTGTGATGGCACACACCTTTAATCCCAGCACTTGGTAGGCTGAGGTAGGAAGATCACTGTGAGTTCGAGGCCAGCCTGAGACTACAATAGTGAATTCTAGCAGCTCAGCCTAGGCTAGAGTGAGATCCTATCTCAAAAATAAATAAATAAATAAATACATAAATAAATAAATAAATACACAAATAATTACTGTGTATAGTGACAAGATCAGACATTGCATTTAATGAGTTCTTAAAATATGCGAAAGTTACTGCTTTCTTTGAGGTAGGTAATATGTTTTCAGTAACTTTAAATTTTGTTCAGAATTGTTCTTGTCTAAAGACAGCTACTAAAAGTAAGGATAAACAAATCTATTATTATGCAATTAATACAGTAAGAAAAGAATGCAAAATATGTTACCGTTCATCAGTTTAAGCATAGACTTTAAAGTAGGGTAAAGATACAAAGGGTTGGCATAAATGTACGTAGGGCTGAGAAGATGGCTTAGTGGATAACGTACCTGCTCTGCAAGCATGAGTGCCTGAGGTCAGATTCCCAGGTTCCATGTAAAAGCCAGAAGCCAGAGTGGGCTTCTGCGATCCAACCATGCTGACAGTGAACAGAGAGTTGGAAACAGGAGAATTTTTCATAAGCTCATGGACCAACCAGGCTGGCAAACATCCTTGAACAAGAGAATAAAAAAACTCTGTCTTAAACAAGATAAAGAATGAGAAACCCTGACTTAATCAGGGTAGAGGGCAAGGACAGACACCTACAAGTTTTCCTCTTGTCTCCACTTGTGTGCTGAAGTAAGCTCATGCCTGCACTCACACATGTGAACACATACACACCACACATACACACACTAAAAAATAAAAAAAAACATAGAAAACAAACAAATGTACATAAATGTCCATAATGCCAATAATATATTTGGGTTAAAGTCAAATATTTTTATTGAAATTATAATATTGATAACAAAGTCTCCTCAGCTAATCAGAGGGATACTTAAGGTGGCCCTTAGATGAAAGTTCTTAAATATAAACCTGAAGCAAGTTTGTGCAGTTATGAGAATATCAAATGAAAGAGTTATGGAAGATCTACCAAACAGGAGTAAAGAAGTCTACTATATAATCAAAAAATATAGCCACGTGTATACTTATAACCCTACAAATAGAACAAGCCAGACAATTAGAAAGAGACACACAAATCCACAAAGTGAATTATTTAAATAAATGTAACTTATTGTAATATATAGAATTCCAAAATCATGCAAGGGTGTTGGAAATCTATCCACACTCTTGGTTGCAAAATAAGAATCCTTAAGCAATTTCAAAGAATCAATAACAGGTTTCATGAGCAGAAGGCAATTTAATTTCATATCAATCATAAAAGTATTTGGAAACTTAATTCTTCATTAAGAAATCACCTTGGAATTTCAGAGTATCTTAAACTAAAGGGCAGTGAAAATACTATACATCAAAACATATGGAGTGCAGCTAAATTGGTAATTAGAACAAATTTTCTGCACATTAAGCTGGCATTGGACACCCTGAGCAATTTCTCGTGTGGTTTGATGTGAGGATTCATTTCTGCTGCTACCTGGTAGGTCCCAGGAATGTTGATTAATTTCTCAGGCTGGTTTTCATCCTCTTACTGTTCCTGATCCTCAGTGGCAGAAGTGATGCTTATTAGGAACACAGTCTTTGATCCCAACCTGACCTGTTTCACATTCCTTTGTCTCTATTTCTCTACCATCCTGGCACTTCTATCAGCCTTACCAGAGTGATCTGTCATGGTACTTAATCCTCTCCTCTCTTTCTCCTAGCCACAAAGTGTTTAAGGATAAGGTCAGGGACTGGGCATGGTGGTTGTATTGTAAGGGTCACAGACGTGATGGGATTACTTCACTGATTATTGAGGGCACATGAGCAATGCCCTTCTGCATGTGAAGGTTATGTGTCTATAGGTATGGGGATCATAATAGAGCTCAATCCAGAATCATAGTGTGAAGACTGAGTAAGATCATGTAGGTATGGACTGGGATCAGCAAAGAAAACCCAAGTTCAAGATGTGGTAATGGATATGTGTTGCACAGGGTTCCGAGGAGAGTCTTGCAAGGAGATCTGAGCAGGAACAGCTAAGGAATTAGGAGCAATGGGAGCAAGAGTGTGTGCACCCTTGGAGACAGCAGCACTTTAAGGGGAGTCAGTTGTGCCTGGTGCAGCTGGCAGGGAACAACAGTAAGGTGTGCAGAGAGTCCCCTAGAATATAACAGCGGAGGCCGTGGGGGCCAGAGCCAGATCAGTGTTGAAGAAAGGTGGAACCAGGCACTAGATTGGAGTGAACTCCCTGCATGACTCTGTTTGACTGTCTTTTTTCCACCATTGAGACCCAGCTCAAAGTAACCTGTCCTCTGCATGAACTACATTTATCTGTGTATAATATGCATTAGTGTATATGTATATGATTGTTATCACGTTGAATATACTATATATTTTATATATAAAACACATGCACACATACATTTTATTGTAACCTATTACAATATACCATAATTACTTACCACATACCCACTGTGGCCAGGAATCTGATGTTTGGAGATAAAGGCCTTTTGGGGGGTGGTTGTTCCTTTGCATCTGAAATTTTCACACAGTGCAAAACAAAAGTGCCATTTTTTTCTTGGAAAAAAAAAAGATTTCCGTGAAGAGTTGCATTCCAGGTTGGAGTTACAGAAGGTGGTAAGTGGTGATCAGAGAGAATAGGTATGATGCAGCCTCATCCCACTCTTCCAAAGCCCCAGAACAGTGTGAGCCTGCTTGGATGCAGTCTCATTGTGTGAGGTGGAGAAACAGAGAAGCTGAGTGGGAGAAGAGACAGACTCATGGTTTCTTTGTCAGAGCCGACCAGTCTGTACCCCTGATGCAGATTTACACTTGGCTGGGGAGTGGTCCAGGCATCTTTCCAGCATTACTTAAGGTTCTCTGTCCCTTCCCCCACTGCTCATCTTCACATTTTTCCAGAAAAGTGCAGGATTTCTACTGAGTGGTCTCTTCATCCTATTGGCAAATATGGACCTGAGTTGGGGCAAGGAGGACTGATGAGGCTCAATCCTAGCTACTTGACTGAGGAAACTATATGTGTATGCTTTATGCAGGGTCTATGTTGTCTTGTCCAGAGTTTGGGATTGCAGTGTCTCAACTTAGTGATGAATAGCACTCATTAGATTTTTCTTTTTGGCTTTGTGCCCTCAACTTTAGATAGAGGTTTTATTTTTTATTCTTTCTGTCCTTCCTTCTCCCCTTGTTTCTGTCCCTTCTTTTCTCTCTGGCTTTTCTTTGCGTGTCTGGCTCTTTTTCTGTACGTTTGTCTGCCTCTTTTTCTCTCTCATTCATCCCCATCCAGTTCTCCAGTCCCTCCCACCCTCACATATAGGGATAAATGCATATACATGCTTATGTGCTCATTCAGTTTTGAAATCCAGACTTTGGCTCTTTATATCACGATTATAGATTTTCCTCTGCATTGTCAGCTGGAACCATCACCATGATGGAGGCTTGTTCTCTGTCCCATGGCCTGGCTAGCTGGATTCTAGTTGCTAAGAAATCATCTCTGGAGATATGTAAAAGTCAAGGAGCAGAGCACAGGGGGCTCTGTGCAGAACACATCAGAGTAGTCACGGAAAGGCAGAAGCCTCACCTTTGTGTCCCTACAGACCCAATGAAACACCTGCTCCTGATGAGAGGGTGCTATTTGGGCCCCAGAAGAGTACATTTTAACTAAAATATTAGCAGAACTGACCCAAGCTTCCTCTTTTTATTTTTCTTTCTTTCTTATTCTCTTTGTGTGTGTGTGTGTGTGTGTGTGTGTGTGTGTGTGTGTGTGTGTTTTAATTCAGCATCTCTGTAATTAAGTGGTCACAGCAATTGGAAGTTTTGCAACTGGCTTCACATCCCTTTCAAACAACATGCAACCTAATGAGCCATTGCCTTTACAAATACACCTCATCGACCCTCACCTAATTAACTCATTGTGGTCTCATCAGCACACCCTTAGGAAGAGTTTGGTGATATTCTGCTTGAAATTTTCCAGGCTCCATTTTTATGTGCAATTTGCTTTATGAGTGCATGCCTCTTATAATGTGATTAATTACTTCTCCTCAAGAGGCCATGGCACCCTTCCAACATTTAGAAGCTCTGCTCCCATGTGTAGAAAAATAACCTTGATATGCCGGGGCAGAAAAGTCTTGGAGTGGGTAAGGGAGTCGTGTGGGAGACGGATGCTTTAAAGGGCCAGAATCAGCAGTTTGGCTGGACTGGAGGAGGGTACTGGAAAATTCTGTATGGCAGAGATCAAACCTATGTCTTAACATATCTAAGGAGCAGGTGCTCTAGGCAGGCAGATAGACAGGAGTCCAGGGAGAACAGCAGCATGGTGAGAATTCATGGAAAGACCAGCCTCCCTACTCAGAAACATTGAAGACCCACATAGATATTCTAGGCATCACAAGCCCTGAGTAGAGACAAAGGTAACAGGAAAAGTTATAAACAAGGAATAGCATGTACAAAAGAAAAGACACCGAGACAGTGAGGTCTGGTTCAAGTTCTTGTGCTGTTTTTAAAAGGTCTTCATGAGCATAGTTAAAATTTGACAGCCATTTATTTTACTTAAAGTGGAGCCGATAAATCTCTTTGTGATTATGGGGTTTAAGTGAAATAGTGTGTGTAAAGTGCTTAGCACAGGGTTTGTTATTTATTTAGTAGCTGTTGATAACTGATAATTAACTCCCTCCAGGCCTGGGCAAAGACTTTGGCATGAGCCTCACCGAGGAATGTAACTGAGCTAGCTTGCAGCTGAGGTGCATAGGTGAGGAATTCCTACTGCATCCTACCTACCCTAGCCTAATGAGATTTCAGGATTAGGCAGAAATGAAAATCCAGGCTGCTGATTGGCTGCGGAGAAGGCTCCACAGTTGTTTGAAGCAAAGCTGGAAATAGAAGCTTTTCTAAATTTGAAACCAATGACTTCTCCAATTAAGCGTTGTAACACTTCGTTATATCAGTTGATGTTTTGAGTGAAATAAGACTTATAGCTTGGTTAGGAGTATTTACTGATTTATTATAGAGAATGTATGAAGATAAGTGTAATTTTATGTCTCATGGTTACACTTTAATGGATGCCCCGGAGATCGGCATATTTGACTTTAATGATCATGTTTATACAAATATCAGAAAAAGTAATAGTGAGGACATAGGAAGGAGTGGAGGATAGCCAGGCAGCAACTTCTTCAGGGCATTCAGGGTGGTGATGATCGTTTTCATTTATCCAGTTTGCATTCCAATCCCTCCGGCAATGACAACAGTGGTCGCAGTTAGAGAACACTTTGTGGGGTGGAGTGAGCTGGCTTGTCTGTCTTAAATCCATGAGTAGAAAAGCACTAATCACTCACTTGCCTCACTCATCTATCTCATCAAAAGGGCCTCACAGACCCTTCCTTGAATTCCCAACTTTCTCCTGTGACAACGTACTCCCAATAATGAGCATGCAAGACATGGAACTGTTGCAAATGTCACAGTTTCATGGAGGATGAAGCACTTCTAGTCTACCTGAACTGGAGTCTCACCTTCATCAATTGATTGATTGATTCTATGTATGCATGTGGTGTGCATGAATGTGTGCATATATGTGCTAATGCACACATGTGACCTGGTGCAGAGAGCTGTCTTCCTCAATTTCTCTCCACTTTACTTTTGGAGACCTATCTTCTCATTGAACCTAGAGCTCACTGATTTGGATAGACAAGTTAATCAGTCCCCCAGGGTTGGGACTGTAGGTGATCACACCATGCCTGGCCTTCACATGGGTGCTGGGATTCCAAACTCATGCCCACATGGTCCTCTGACCAGCATGTACTGACTGAGTCATCTAAAAAACCCAAGTCTCATCTTTAGTACTTATGTTCTGACAACCATGAACAAGTGATGTAACTTTTATCAGCTTCAGTTTTTGATTTGTGAAATGGTTATTACAGTAGTGACTTCATCATAAGCTGTTTGAAATCAGCAAAGTGTTGAGTAACAATGGTCATAAATAATAATAATAAATAATGATAATAATCCATAAATTATTCTCTGCACCAAGATAAGCTGGTTCTTGGCTTTCTTTATACTCTCTCCCCACCAAACCACTTGGGACTAAACCTTTGGCCATGTAGTTGGCCAAACTTTCAGGCAGCCTGTGAGATCACATCTGGCCATGGACTTGCCTAGAAAAATGCATAAATTATGAAATTCATTTGTAACCCCATGAACTTCAATGTGTTTACATCATCATGTCAGCCTTTTCATTCATCCATCTTCAGTGTTTAAACAGTACTTGATGTGAGAAAGTGCCTAATATGCTGAGCATATAAATAAGAGGCGCCTAGGTGGCACTGTAAGGTAGAGGGACACAGTCTCTGGTGTACACTTGAGCTGACTCTAAAACTTTATTGAGGCTTTCAGTTTCTTTTCTGTGTTTGCCCTTTATATTGTTGCTTATTCCATGGCTAGAGAGGGCAGAAGGATTAAGTGTGGAGGCCACAGGTGAAGTGGAAGTAGAATAAAAGCATAACCAGTAAGGCACTGTGACCAGCGAGAAGGCAGACTGTGTGTTAGTTGAAAGAGGGCAGAATCAGAGTCTCAGAGTGTGCATATCCATGTTGAAAACCAGGCATTGAGACATGGATGAAGTTGGATCTGAGGAGGTATTTGTCCAAAGTGGCCTTAGGCTGTGTGGGCTGATGAAGGACAGAACTATGCTTGACAGATACCCAGGTTTCAGCTGAGACTATGGCACCTGTTTCCAGATTGCATGCTGAGTTAGAAGTGCAATAAGGGCAAAGAGAAAGGATGTTAGAATCATGTGGTAAGGATTTAGCTCATATCAGATTCTGGAGTGATTGCTGAGGATGTAGGTCATTCTGCCTAGAATCAGAAAGGATTGGTGGCTTGACAAGAAGTAGTTCAGTGTTAGGAAAATGCCATCATCACCAGTTAGCTAAACTTCAAGGACTTAAGGAAGGTTCCAAGGTATGTCAAAGGAAGATTCCCTCAAACACCAACTACAAGTTTGGTAGTTTTCCCAAGCCACCAGTGGGTCAATATTTCAAGATCTCCACAGGTCATGAGTAGTTAATATACTTATTTCAGGGAGGGATACAAGTTAGTAGTAAAGAGATGCCAGGAGGGTTAAAATGCTGGCACTTGGTATTTTCATCTTGAAGTCTCCAATGGCACTAACCTGCTCCTTGCTGTGGTGTGTCACAGAGCAGTGATTGCCATCCAAGGATACTCTCCCAAGCCTTTGATGCCCTGAATCTTACTTAGGCTCAATTGCACACTGTCCATGGGGCTGATCATTGGCCTGCAGTCCCCTACAGAGGACTGGCTAATGTTTTTATTCTACTGCCCCTCCATAGATGGGAACTGACACAGCATAGACCAGATCCCATTTGTTGTTTGTGTGTTAAGACAGGTTCTCACTGAATGACTCAGGCTGGCCTTGAATTCATAATCTTGCTGATTCAGTTTCCCAAGTGTTGGGACAATGGGTGGGTGTTCCCCAAACACCCAGGAAGTCAAGCGTCCATCTTAAATTACATTGTTAATGGGTCATGTGACCAAAGCCCTCTGGCAAACATACTGCTAGTAGATACAACATCTAGGGGCTGGCGATTAGCTACAAGTTTCCTAGTACAAAGGCCAAACTTCTCAGTTACTTTCTTATTGCTGTGACCTGACAAGGAGCAATTTAAGGAAGTTTTTTTTTCTTCTGATGTATCATTTAGCAAGGTACAACCCCTCAGAGTGAAGCAGCTGTAGAAGCAGGAGTTTCAGGCGCCTGATCACTTTGCATTTGCAGTCAGGAATCAGAGACAGATGCATGCTGTTGCTCAGCCCTCTTCTTTTTTCTTTTGATTTCTTTTCTTATATTTCCCTTTCTTTAGTACTTATATATTTGAGAGAAAGAGACAGACAGAGAGAATGGGCACACTAGGGCTTCCATGCACTGCAAATCAACTCCAGACACATGTGCCACCTCGTACATCTGGCTTTACCTGGGTACTGGGGAATTGAACTCAGGTCCTTCTGCTTTACAAGAAAAGGCCTTAACCACTAAACAATCTCTCCAGCCCCTTCATTTACTCTTTGAAAAAAAATCTTTCTTTTAAATAATTAGATACATTTTATGAGGCTACCTCTTGTGCAATTCATGATTCCCTACCCCATGGACTGATCCAGTATGCCCACTGAGGAGGGACCCCAGTGGGTTGGCAACAAGAAGGAGGGAAATGAGGGTACCACCACAAGATCAGCCCACTTTCTTCTTTGCTCCTTGTAGTCAGCCCAGCACTGTAGCCCATGAGACAACACCGCCTACGTTCAGGGTGGGTGTTTTCTCCTCAGTTAAACATCCCAGGAATCACCCTCACAGGCATGCCCACAACTGTCTCTCCTAGGTGGTTCTAAATCCCAGCAAGCTGATCATGGAGATCAGGCATCACAGGTAGGGTTAATGATCTCGTATCATGAGACCAGTAGCTCTTAAATTCTCCTTTTCAGAAGCTACCTGATAAATGGTGGCACATGGCATAAGCATACATGCAATATGTATGTATATGTATGTATCATATGTATGTATAATACATACAGCCAATACCAAATTATGACCTTCTGAATATTGGGAAGCCATACAAACCTTGTTTATTATTGTCACTGGATTTTCTGACTTGGTATGATGGGGCAGAGACACCATGCAAACAGCCCCTGCTGAGTCTCTAAAACTTGATTTTGTCCATTCATTCAGGTGGATTAAATATATATGGGACAGAATCACATGACAGGGATTTTAAAATCACAATTAAATTTACTAATTTATAAAGAAGCACACACACATCCACATATGTGCATACCTTTATCAGGAACCAGAAGAGGTCTTTCATATAGGAGTCCCCGTCCACTGATGCAATCCACTGCAGACATCAAGACAGACACCAAGACAGCTTGGTTTGCAAAGAGTCAGACACAGGGTACCAAGTGTTAACATTATGATAATTCTCATGGCCTGGCTGACTGGCCTTCTCCATTCTAACATTATTTTAGGTCCATATAACTGTGCCAAACTCCTATAATGAGAGTGCCATTTCTCCTGGTCAGCACTGACATGTCCTGATTTCACAACTCTGTTTTTATCATTTCTAATGTGGTCCCCAAGGTTTCTCTCATTGCATTATTTTATATTACAATTTACAAGCATATTTTATGTAAGTGACATCTTGCTTCCTGGCATTGTAATCTCACTGATAAGCGGGCTCTAAATCATCCTGTGCAGTGGATAAGTGCTGCTCCATCCAGAGGGGGTTGCCATGCTTCATGCTTTCTGTTACAGAGACCCCCAAATGTTCCTTCCCCCTTACACCATGCACCCAATGACATGGATTGTTCAAGACCAGTTGTGGTTGTGGTTGTGGTTGTTGTTTATTATTTTGGCTTTTTGAAGTAAGGTCTCACTCTAGCTCAGGCTGACCTGGAATTTACTATGTAGTCTCAAGGTGGCCTCAAACTCATGCCTATCCTCCTACCTCTGCCTCAAGTGGGTTGGGATTGAAGGTGTGCATCACCATGCCCAACTTAGAGGCCAGCATTGAACTCTCTGTCCCTCATCCTCCATGCAAATGCCAGCAGGTATAGTCTTTGTGATTGTCTGGAGGAAATCTCCCATTCCTGAACCATATCACCGCTTTCCTTTCCTGGTACATGTTATAGACCACTGGAAAAAAATTATATTGAGACAGAACAAGTAGATGGCTGTTTCTTGTCAGGAATTTAATTCTGTTGCACAATTTAGACCTCACCAACCCAGGATTTGCACTCCACTTTGCCTGTGGACTGTGTGTTACCACAGTGTCTATGTATGTATGTATGTATGTATGTATGTATGTATGTATGTATGTATGTATAATACAAATGCCTAACCTTCTGCATAATACTGCAAAGAAAGAGAGGGCAAATTTCAGAATTTAAAATACAGTATCATCACTTTTTTAGAGCTGAAGTCACCTTAATATGCTGTCTGCCTCACTCAGGCAAACTTTAAAATAATAACATATTTCACAAAACCCTATTAAACTGTCACATAAATTCCCCTTATTTCCTTTTCCCGTCGATGCTGATTACCACGGGAGATATTTCTGTGTCAGGGGAAATTTTTTTCCTTCCCATCAGCCTCCTTCCCCTGCCTAGTTCTCTTGGGCTCTGTCCTCAGCACACAGTCAGAGCAGAACAGAGAGAGATGTGACCACTCTGCCCAACCTTGGGTTTCACACAAACAGAGTAGGTAAGCCTGAATCCTAGCTATTCAGGAAAGTTGCTGACTTCACAGGGGTTTACAAATATTAATTAGCTATTGAGTACTGAGCCCTTTTTGGTATCTCATTTAATTCTCACAACAGCACAACGAGGTCTGATTGTTTTGTTATTGTCCCTCTTATTGAAGCTGGCTCGCTCAGATAACTTCTACAAGGCCAAGTTCAGAGAAAGGGCTAGTGTTTACAGTCACCAATGGTCATGAGGAGTTTCACTAAGTATGTCCTTTCCAGGATGCTCTCGCCTAAGTGAGGATGGTTGTTCATGGTAGTTTATATCTGTGATGGCCAGAAGATGCTGTTCTTACTCATTAAGCATACAACCTCACCTGCATGGAGTACATTCTCATGACATTGTCAGACTAGTACACACAAGCAATATTTTCTCTGCTCCCACTTTTCTTCATTTTCATATTTTAGAGAAAATTTTCTTTTTAGCTGTGTATAGTGTTTGTGTGTAATACATGTGTGTCAGTCCGCATGATGTATATGTGTGTGTGCAGATATGTGTGCCCATGTGCAAGTGTGTGAAGGCTACAGGAGAATGTTAGGTGTCTTCCCTCTATCACACTCTCACATAGCTTCCCTCAGACAGAGTCTCTCATTGAACCCAGAGCTTCCATTTGTCGGTTGAACTGGTTGACCAGGAGCCCTGGACACCCTCCTATCTGTGTATCTTTAAGTGCTGGGCTACAGGGGTGAGCAGCCATGTCCAGTTTTGTATGGGAGTTCTTGGGATCAACTCAGGTTCCCATGCTTGTGGAGCTAGTGCTCTTACACACCAAGCCCTGCCTCTGAGAACAATTTTAAGAGTCAAATGTGGATAATTTGCCTTCAAATTAATTGCAACTATGAAATAATTCAGTCATTCATTTGATTTACTATAGTAATAATAATATAATTCTCCTTAATAATCATGCCAGTAATAATATGGTAATTAATTGTCTTTATTGAGTAAGTATACATTATACTTTGCAAAATGCTTTACATACATTATCATATTCAATTTCAACAATAATCCAATGAGATAGACAGCATCATTTTCCCCAGTTTTACAAATAAGTCCTTGAAGCTCAGAGTAATCCCCCCTTATTCATGAGGGATTCATTTCAAAATCCCCACCCATGCCCAAAACCATGGATAAAAAAATAACAAATCATATGTATACCATGTTTTTCTTATGCATGCATACTTATGATAATGCTTAAGTTATAAATTAGGCCACAGAAGGAGACTAACAGCAGCAATAAAAGTAAAATAGAACAATTATAACAATGTCCTATAATGAAAGCTATGTGCATTCGTTTTCTTTCTCAAAAAATGTGACATCTTCAGACTAGGGTCACCAAAACAGCAGAAGGTGGAGGCTGACTGTATTTCTTTAGCCTCCCACCATAAAAAAAAAATGCTCACAGATGAAACCCAAGTCTGAGGCCACAGACCTCACCAACACAAGACAAACTGATCAGAGCACAATTTATTTGCCCCACTTTCTGATGCCTCAGAGCTGCCTTCAAGTGCTTTACAGAAAGCAATCCAGGCTTACGGAGATGTGTCTCTCTTCAAAAACAACCTGGAGAATTCTAACTTTTCACAAAGATTCATAGCAGGGTGCTTTAAAATGAGAGCTCTCAGAGTCAATGACTTGATTTGTGAAATGTCCATTTACATGCTATCTGTGAATCTCACCCCTGGCACAATCCTCTGGCAAAGCCTAGGGAACTGTGTAAAAACAAAGCCCTAGTAGGACTTCAGTTGGCTTATAATAAATGTCTTCCTGGGGACCTTTAAATTCATACAGTACTCAGGGAAAAAAAGAAAATGATTTTTAAAAAAAAGATGTTCTCATGATGAGATCTTTACACTTTGGATAAATAGTCATCTCCTCCTCTCCTTTTCCTCTATCCACCTGTCTGTGTCTTTTTCTTAGTTTCTTTGGTATTTTTTTCTGTCTGTGAATTCTGAAAAAATTTGTTAACTTCCTCTGAATCTTCAAAGTTAGCCATGCACATGTGAGGTCTAGAGAACTATCTTACTGGGCTCCAGATATAAAGCTATCCTTTTCTGGAGGCTTGTCTGCCAGGAATGCAATGTGAAGCTATGACTCTTAATGGCTGTAGAGTGGAACTTCTTAAAGTACTAGCTAGTTTTTACAGCCTGCCTGGCTCTCAGACATGGTGACATCTCTTCATTATAACTTGTTCTTCTAACCCACAATGCTTATGAAGAGTGTGGCTTCTAGTGCTCATTGTGTTGGTTCATAATTCCCAGGAAGACAAAATTGAATTAAACACACATACTTGGGGTCATTTGATCATGTTTTTAGGCCTGAGGCATGGTAAGAATTGGAGGCACTATCAAATATCATAGTGACACAATAAAACACACCCTGATCACATATTGAATGTATTTTAATTGTGGAATCTGAATTTATTTTTACTCACTTTTTCAATTAATTGGTTACAGGTGAAACTTAATTTATGGTTGGCTGTTCCTCATTCACTCTCATCATAATCAGGAATCCTTGCAAAGTACAGAAATCTTACCTACAAATTGCTTTCAAGGGCAATGAAATTTTTGCTTTTATGAATACTAAATTTAACAATTGATAAAGTTGGCATAATAGTCTACATTTTTGAACAATTAAACATTTAGTTTAATTTAATAGTTTTTTCCATGTTTTGGAGTCAGGATATTTTCTTCAGGTCTGAAATATTTTTCTGAGTCTTACATAGCATGATGGCTTCGGGCACTATGTCTAGGGACCCAAGTGGTAAAGCACCTGCATGACCTCATTGCCATGATGCAGGTTCCAGCTAGAGATGGGTAAGAAAAGCAAGCATTGCACCCCAATGTGGCCTAGAACAATCTACACTGAGGGAGAAATCTATGCCAGATTGAATAGGAGGAAGGGTTTGGGAGTACTGAACTTGGACTCATCCTGGGAATGGATGGATGGAAACAGAGCTAAAGTTGAAGTTCAGTGGAGCTGGTCACAAGAAATGGCACGAGAGTCCATGACAAGATGAAGGTAAACCTTTTGCAAAGGTTTGGAGCAGAATAGCATATATTGAACCAGGAGGCCACAGTTGTACAAAAATATCCCCTTATCTATAGGGAAGATGTTCAAACACCCAGTAGATATCTGAGGTTGTGGACAGAAGCAAATTCTATATCTACATATTACATGTTGTTCTGTGTATCCATATTATGATAATGTTTAATTTATAATTAGGCCTAGTAAGAGATTCACAACAACTAATTTTACTATACAAACAGAACCAAGAAATGAAAACCTGTAACATTACACTGAATAGTTAGGAGGTGTTTAATCTTGGAGTCTTTCATATACTATTTTCAGACCTTGGTTAGGCACAGGTCATTGAAACGGAGGGAAATTCAACTGCAGATAAGTAGGGGTACCATGTTGATGCATGTGGGGTAGCAATAGCATGTGGTATATACAGTGATTATCCCCACTGGGAAGGCCAGTCATGAGTGTCCTTTGTGCCCCAATAAGAAGTCTTACATTTATCTTACAGCACTGAGGATCCCTTATATATTTTAAAGAAATGTGTAATAAACATCCCTAAATGTATTTGGGAACCTGAAATAACAAGATCAGTAAACCTCTGGCAGTGAGATGGCTGTCATGTGGCTCCATGGAGAGACCTCTCAGTTTCTGGGTAAGGTGACTGGACCAGTGATTGGCTCATACGGGACATCAGGAGGATTTGCTCCCATACAGGAAACATGCCTCTGGATTGTTGTTTCAGGCCACTGCTGCTGATGGCTCACAACTTGCATGGACATGTTAGGAAGGCAGAAGGAGGCATGGCAAAGAGGAGTTCAGGAGAGCCTTTGATTCCGGTAGGATCCTTGTTTGGAAGCAGATTTCATATACAGCTGTCAATTTCCCATTCTTAGACCTATACATAGCATTGGTATTCTCTATCAGGCTCCCAGACCAGACCCACTCCCCACTTTCACTGTGGCTTTTCCACCTGCCAGGGGCTCTTTATTGCTGCCCAGTCATCTGTGAATATACCTAATTCAGAGGGTGAACACATTTAAATGGCTTAAACATAAAAAGCAGGTTGCCAAGCAACTGGGACTTCAAAGTACCCTTGTCAGGTTATATAAGTGAAGAAGTAGAAGGCCACCACTGGCATCATTTTGACAGCAACAGCAACAGCAGCAATATTCATGATAATAATAACCTCTCTCCCCTTTTCTTTATGTTGATTTGCTCCTTCCCTTGCTCCTTCCCGCTACTTCTTATCATTAGCCACTAGCTCAGCTTTAATAGCGAGATCCAAACAGCTTCGTTTCTTGGTTCTGTTTGTGTAGTAACTAATCAGCAAGGTGATTCTCCTATTGCATACTTTCCCCCATTCCTTGAATACCTCTAGACTTCTCCCAAATCACCTGTACCATGCCAACCCCTGAACAAGTATAAAACTTTCCACATCTCAAAGCTTGTAATGTAGCTATGGAAATTTCCTAGCACAGTCTCAGTGTGAAACTGCTTTGCTGGGGTGTCAAGAGGTGACATATGTTTGGGGTTTCAGACTCTTAAATTTTCTTCTTCTACCTTATTGGTCCTTGTGACTTGGGACCATAATTTATTCACTGCCCTGTTCTCACTTGGTGGTTTTTCTGCTGTCTTGATGTCAGCTGTCTTAAATAGCTGGACCTGGAGAGGCTTGAGAAAAAAGCTTTGGAAGAGAACCAGTTTTCAGTTTGGACAATGAATCATTGTCCTAGTTGCTTATTGTAAAAAGTCCATTGCAGGTACGTTTGTATTTTGTTTTCCTCAGTCTGTTCAACTTGTCCTTGTCCTTCTTCACTGATGTTAATAATTTCCATCAACAACATTGCTCAAGCAGCCCAGGTGACACTATAAGGGACAGAGAATCTGCTTCCAGAGGAAATTCTGTCTTTGGTACCACCAGTTTGCTAATGTTACATTCCATGCCAGGTGTATTGGTGAGACCTGTGAGCCCAAGATCTTTGAGATGTGGAAAGCCAGCCTAGCCTACAACAATAGTTCAAGGTTTGATGGGGCTCCATAGTGAGACCTTCTGTCAATAAAAAAATTAAAAAAAAGACTTTTCATCATTTTTATTCAAATCATTTCATGGACAAATAGTATGGAGAAAAGCAGATCTCAAAACTGTATGTGACCTGGGCACATACAGAATGATTCAGGATTGATTTCAAAGTTTTCTACATGAAGCCAGTTGCTCTTTCTATGTTCAAGCTTCTCGTCTTACATGTCTTATAATATGCCTGTTGGAATGGAATAGAGATGGGACATGATAAATATGCAAAATGCCCTTCACTTCTCATTTAGCTTGTGTTTCTTTCAGGTACTGGAGTGCAAACTCTATTGACATAGTGCGTAGGCTCTTAAAGGAGATTGCTGGAGCCTTCCTTCTGTGACAGTCAGCAGTGGCCTGAAAAAACTGGGAGCCTTCCTCCATGCTCTTTTTTATTTTTTAATATCTTTATTATGAATATGTATGCACATTGTATCAGCAAATATTTTGAAGGTGTCCCCGTTTCCCTCCTTTCTGTCCCCTACCAACTGGGGTCCTTCCTTAGTGCGCATACTGGATCTGCCCATAGGTTAGGGGTTATGAACTGCACCAGAGGTAGCCAGTTTCTCTTTTTTTTCTTCCCCCTTTGTGTATTATTGCTAAGGGGAGCAATGTCTCTGATATTCTCCCCCACCATGGCCCTTACATTCTTTCCGCCCTCTCTTCTGCTCAGTTCCCTGAGTCATAGTAGGTGAGTTTTGAGTCTGCTTTGTTGTTGAGATCTTAAGTATCTCTGGATCTTTGCCCTGGGTTATGATGGGTATCATTGGTGTCTGTCTCCATTAGCATTTCAGGGGTTATCAGACTTGATGTGGTGGTTGGTCACCTATTTGTCTTGTCACTTTCTCATAGATTTCATTTGGGCCTTGTGTGAAGGCTAGGTGTTGTTTGTCTCCTGCCAGAATGTCAGCCATCATCCAATGTCTTGTTGGTGGAATTGAGTTGTTCCTGGCTCTCTGACTGCCTTCTGAAAAATACAAATAGAATCTCTATTGGAAAGTGAGATCAGTATAGATTAAATGAGACAACATTGCTATTTTGGCTAACTCCTAATGGGTGTAGCCTCTCTGTAACTCTCTGATAGTGGGAGTTTTCCCAATATGGTCCCCATAGGATTTTGCCATGGATCTGTTCCAGTTAAGGGTTCCTTGTCACTAAATGGGTCTCTTAGCCAATCAGTAAGCTGTTGATTACCCTCCTCAGTTTAGTGCCACTATTGCACAGATGAGCATTTCTTGTCTTGCTGGACTCTGCCATATAGCAGTGTGTTCAGCATTCTTGTGACAACTGTCTATGTTGTATATCAGTGGTCTTTGCTTTCTCCAAATATCATTGACCAATTTCCCCTGGCAGCTCATGCTACCATCTCCTCTCAGCTCTTGAAGCTTGCAGAAATCCTGGAAATCAGTGCATTTCTCTGGTGGGATTACATGTATTAGCACAAATACAGAGGCCAAAGAGCCAGTAGTGTGAGCTCCAAGTGAGCCAGCAAAAGTGAGGCATACTTGCAACCTTCCTAAGGGAGATCAGCTGATAGATTGGTGGAGGTGGGTGCACAGCATTTGTCTGCAATTTTCCTGATGTGATTACACTCTTCTCCCAAGTGACTGTTGTTTCTGTGTGTAATAAATTTCTCAAACCCAATCCAAATACTATATTATTATGCTGTAAATATTATGTATCATTATAGCAGAGATATATTATTTTTTACTCCTAGCATATTATAATATAATACTATTGCCACAAAAGTCTGTAGAGTTTGAGGCAGATGAGGAAATGCATATGAAGTTGTTCATATTTATGCAGAGTCTAAAACTGTTATCTCAGCCTTCATTACACCACTTCCTCTTGGTTATCTGAAAATTGTCCAGGAATAGATTTGCTGATTTTCTTTTCATTTATACCCATTATGTGAGCCACTTTCTCATAGTTCAGACAGAAGGGTACAAAATGAGAAGGCAAAATTACCTTTTGCAAAAAAAAGTGTTTGTAGTATTTTGAAATTGGGTTGTTTCATGAGAAATAAGGCAATAGAATAGAATGTTTTGTTTTGAGAGAAACATTTTATTGATTTTCTCAGCATCTCAATTATATTCCATTGTGGTATAATGAAGTTATACCACAATTATATTCCATTGTGGTATAATGAAGCATGTTGAAGGGTTGTACCCAGAGATGTAGAGAGAGAGCCCAGGGTCTCACTGTAATACCCATGAGCCATGAGAGGCTCTTGGATAATTAAAAGTTCTTAGACCACATTGCAGTCTACAGAACTGTGAAACTCACACCAGACTTCTGATGTCTGCGTACAAAAATGTGGAAAATCTCACACTAGATATTGTGCTGATTTCATACATGTTGAAAGGATAGTGCAGGTCTATTGGTTTAAAATGTGATAATTCAAATTAATTTCAATGGTTTTTAATTTTTAAAAATTATTTTTATACTACAAAAATAACTTAACTAGGTGGGTTGCATTATATCTCCATTGGACTAGTCAATAGAGTTTTACTATTGAAATGTGTGATCTCTCAGATAAAAAAATTTCAGCCCCACATGGTAATTTGCTAGAAATTCAGAGACAGGACTCCACCCTCAAGTGTGTAGAGTAAAATCTTCATTTGATCACATACTCCAGAGGAAGAACATGCATCCTGCAGTTTGAGAAGCACCATGGCAGTTATTTTTCCAAAAGGTTCTTTTTTTGCATTACCCAGTAAATATCCTTTTGTGTCTCATGGGGAAATGGGGACTTCTTTCAGGATGGGTATTCTACCTAATTATCTTAGGTATCTCTAATGTTTGGCATAGTCTTTTTCAACAGAAGATATGTTGGTTGCTGTTGTAGTCAGCTTTCTTATTGCTTCAAAGAAAGAACCCAAGCAAAAGGGGCTTGTGGAGGAATGGGTTTATTTGGCTTATTGACTCCCAGGGAGACTCCATGATGGCAGGAGGAATGATGGCATGAGCAGAGAGGTGGACATCACCTCCCCTACAGCACTTCAAACAGTGGCAGAAAGGTGTACCAAACACTGGCAGGGGAAGCTGTCTTATAACACCCATAAGCCTGCCCCCAACAACACAGCTCTAGCGAGGTTGTAAAATCCAAACTGCCATCAGCTGAAGATCAATCATTCAGAACACATTCATTTGATAGTGGGAGACTCTTGGATCAAACCATGACAGTCCGCCCATGGCCCCCATAAACTAATAATCATATATAATGTAAATACAATGTGTTCAGCTCAACTCCTAAGTCTCCACAGCTTTTGACTAAGCCATAATACCCAAAAATAAACCTATAATGGCACAGAACATTCACACTGAAAAGATAACATGAGGCATAGCAAAAACAGATTGAACCAATATAAGTTTTAAAACAAGCAGGGGAACCTCAATCTCTAACTCCAAGTTCAATAATTCTAACCAGTAACAAGTCTCTTGGAGATCCAGTTCTGCCCCTTCAGCTCAGCTACTCACAGTCCAGGAAAAAACTTCATCTTGTGCTTGCAGCTTGCTTTGGCAGCCATCCTTAGTCCTGGAATTCCCTGCATCTCCATTGCAATCCACAGTTCATCCTCATGGCTCGATCAGCCTCCATGCAGGCAATCTAGCACATCTGCTTCACATTGTCAATGGCCATTCTTCAAAAACAAAAATGTGTTGCAAATCCAATGGCCTGTACTTCCTGTATTTGTTCTATTCCACAGAACCAGATAGGCTACCAATTTGTTAATCCAGGGGGGAACAAAACATTCAGGCCCCTTACTTAAAGAATTCACATTCTTCCTGCTGTTCCAATGCAGATCACCTGGCCAATCTCAATGGTTGTCATCTCTCAAACAATTGCAGCTGAACAGGCAGCAGTTTCAGCCCAAAGATTTCATTTCTTTCTGTGCCCTCTCCATCTGCTCACACCAGTCCAACTTTATGTGAAACAACCCTGCACATGTTCTCAGGACACAGGCAGGCAGAGCGCAGCAAATCTCTCACACAAGCTGCTTCTGGCACAGTCCTTACAAAGTTCTTTCTCAACCTTGTAAGCCAAACCTCACAGTCCATGGTTCTTATTGCATTCAGGTCTCTTAACTCTGACCAGAATGGTCCATCAAGCTGTATTTACAGCACTACAAGGCATCTCTTAGGACGAGGTTTCCAATCTGTCCATATTCCTCCTACATATCAATTCCAAAATGTCAAAGCCACAGAATCAGGGTTCTAGTAGCAACAGATTACCCCGCTCTCTGGTAACAAAGCTGTTGTAGTCAGTTTTCTTGTTGCTGCACAGAAAGAACCCAAGCAAAAGCAGCTTGTTGAGGAATGGGTTTATTTGGCTTAAGGACTTGAGGGGAGACTCTGTCCTGGCAGGGAAAACGATGGCATGAGCAGAGGGGTGGACATCACCTCAGCCACAGCACTGCAAATAGTCAGCCTTTCCTTGTCCCTAAGAATCCCTATTGTGGCAAGCTGGCTCCAAGAACCACCTTTTTCACATATATTTGGAAAAAAAAAAACAAGAGAAACTTCAGAAAAGAAGCTAGCTTTCCTCAGATTTTGTGTCATCTGGGGGCAAGGGATTGAACATACTAGCAGGGTGTAAAGTTCTTGAAAGGACAAAGTCTGGGTCACTTCTTGTCACTATCAGAGCACAGAGAGGAAGATGAGCAAGCAAAACCTAGAATTTTAATGCAGCCAAGGCAGCACCCACCAATGCATATATTCAGAAAACTAAAAGTTTGTTTTCCTGAAGGTCTACAGGCCAGAATCTTGTACTGAGGGTGGGCCAACAGATCACTCACCTGGGCAGGTATCTAGGAGATTAGAAGTACCAGATCTACCTCACAATAGATTTGTCAGAGGTTACTGTGATCACCTACCTGCACCTTCTGCTTCTGCTGCTCATACCTAGCTTTGGACTACTTTCTTCCTCATTAGTATTTGCATTAAAACACTGAGAAATGATAAAATGAGATTCTCTATGTGATTTTGCTTCCTGGGTGCAAGTCTGCCAAAAGGCTAGGGAAGAACACAATCGAATCAAAAGAGACTGAAATGATTGGCTAAAATATTTACATTTGTTGATCACAGTTCATAACCAACATTAATAATCACAGAGTTTAGTGCTATAAAGACATAAAAGACCCTAGTTTATAGGTTTGGAACTAAGATTTCAAAGATTTTGTTTTTCCCAATCCATTCAATCAGTAAGAGGCTAATTCCAATTTCAATTATTTCCTCATTCATAATGTATATGGTGCTTATTTATACCTCAATATACCATGGCTTATTTTGATAGAATTCATTTAAACCTGTATTTCATATATATGCACACACACAATTATGACAAAATGAAGAGAGAGAAAACATTAAATTTCTGTTCAGAACACCAACTTTTTCTCTTGTTTTCATCTTTCCTGGCCTTACAAACAAGAAGAGAATGATAATACATGCCTTATCTACTTCAAAGATGTATCACAAATACTAAGGGGATGGTTCTGGTAAAATGCCTTCTCAGTGGCAAGGTCCTATTGAAATGTCATGAATGTGCTCCCACATAATCCCACACATTTCAACAGAACTAGCCAGAATTATTTATTAATCTGCCAGGTATACACCCATCATGATAACATTACAGGGATTTAAAAAGACTATTTCACAGTATTAAAGAAATCTTATCGAAGAAATTAGGAATATACTAGGAATAAGTGTTGACAACATTGAATAAAAAGACTAGTATTCATTTGCTAGATATGTGTCTCTGTAAAGTTCAAGAGAAATCAACAGAAAAACTTAAAGAAACCATGTAATGATGCATTAGAAATTATTATTTACAATGAAAACTTTCTTCCATTCTCTTGGAAGACATTTAGAAATGACTGTTAAACACATCCAAATGCTTGCAGGACCCCAGGAGAAGGAATGTGAAGACAAGTGGGAAACAGATTCTGTGTCCCACAAAAGTATTTTGCAAAATGAAAGGTAAAAATGAGTTCATTTTCACATAGCATGTCAGAGCATTCACGGCTAGTACACTCTGCTTGAGAAAATTCTACAGCTTAACATCAAGGCAGATGGACAAAAACATGAAAGCTGGTGGAAGCTTACTATGGATGTAAGAAGTAGAGGATAATCAAAAGAATAAATACGGCTTTAATATAAATTAATATAGATTTTATAATACTATATATGCAGATATATGGAGGATAATATATATGGTGGAAATCACAACAGAAAAGACTATATGACACTATGATACTGTCATGGTTTGACCAGGTATCCTGTACAAACAAATGAATGTGTTTTGAATGATTGATTCTCAGCTGATGGCAGTTTGGGTTTTACAACCTCACTAGAGCTCTGTTGTTGGGGGCGAGCTTATGGGGTTATAAGCCAGCTTCCCCATGCCAGTGTTTGGCATACCTTCTTGCCACTGTTTGCAGTGCTCTGGAGGAGGTGATATCCACCCCCTTGCTCATGCCATCATTTTCTCTGACATGATGGAGTCTCCCCTCGAGTCCTTAAGCCAAATAAACCCACTCCTCCACAAGCCACTTTTGCTTGGGTTCTTTCTGCACAGCAACCAGAAAGCTGACTACAACAGTTTTGGTACCAGGATGTGGGGTTGCTGCTAGAACCCTGACCTCATGGCTTTGGGCTTTTGGAAATGATCTGCAGGAGGAATGTGGAAGGATTTGAAATCTCAGCCTAAGAGATGCCTTGTAGTACTGTGAGTACAGCTTGATGGACCATTCTGGTCAGAGTTGAAAGACCTGAATGAAATAAGAACTATGGACTGTGAGGTTTGGCTTACGAAGGGGAGAAAGAACTTTGTCAGGACTGTGCCAGAAGCAGTTTGTGTGGGAGGCTTGCTGTGTTCTGCCTGCCTGGGTCCTGTGAACCTGTGCAGGGTTGTTTTATGTAAAGATGGACTGGTGTGAGCAGATGGAGTTGGAACAGAAAGAAATGAAATATTTGGGCTGAAACTGCTGCCTGTTCAGCTGCAATTGTTTGAGAGATGATAACCATTGGGATTGGCCAGGTGATCTGTATTGGAACAACAGGAAGAATGCAGAATCTTTGAAGGGGCCTGAATTGAACTCTTTGTTCCCCAACCCCCATTGACAAGTTAGTAGCCAACCTGGTTCTGTGGAGTATAACAAATGCAAGAAGAGAGTGTTGTTGAATGTACAACACATTTTTGTTTTTGAAAAATGGCCATAGGCAATGTGAAGCAGGTATGGAGGTGGATGGAGCCATGAGGAACTGTGGGTTACAATGGAGACCCAGTGAATTCCAGGACTATGGATGGCTACCAAAGCAAGCTGCCAGCACCAGAAGTTTTCCCAGACTGAGTAGCTGAGCTAGAGTGGCAGAATTGAATCTCCAAGACACTGATTAGAATTATTGAACTTGGAGTTAGATTGATGCTGCCCTACTTGTTTTAAATCTTGTTCAATCTTTTTGCCATACCTCATGTTTTTCAGTGCAAATGTTCTGTGCCATTATGGGTTTATTTTTTGGTATTATGGCTCAGTTGAAAGCTGTGGGGACTTAGAATTTGAGCTGAACACATTGTATTTACATCATGTATGATTATTAGTTTGTGGGGGTCAGGGGTGGACTGTCATGATTTGATCTAGGTGTCCCCCACAAGCAAATGCATGTGTTCTGAATGATCATTGGGTTTTATAACTTCGCTAGAGTTATGTTGTTGGTGGAGGGCTTATGGGTGTTGTAACCAGTTTCCCCATGTCAGTGTTTAGCACACCTTCCTGCTGCTGTTTGCAGTACTGTGGCGGAGGTGATGTCCACCCCTCTGCTCATGCCATCATTTTCCCTGCCAGGATGGAGTCTCCCCTCGAGTCTGTAAGCCAAATAAACCCATTCTTCCACAAGCCACTTTTGTTTGGGTTCTTTCTGCATATCAGCTAGAAAGCTGACTGCAACAGAGAGGTTAAAGACACATCGGGTAACCTCTTAGGTGACCAAGTGAAGAAGAGTAAAAAGATACATAAGTACTAAGCTAACTAAGGGGACATAAGAACAAAGGGGAATAACTACACAATCAATCTGAGTGAAGGTAAACAAGGAAGGGAAATTGATCATGCAATAGTTAGGGCACATGAAGAGTCAAATAATAAAGTGTTAGCATTAAACCTACATTGGTCATCAATTACAGCAGACACAAATTAAATAGATGCTCATCTGAAAGAAAGCAAAAGAATGTCAGACTGGATAAAACATGATTTCCAACTGAGTGGTGCTTCGAGAGACGAATATCTGTTGAAAAGTTATAGCAAGTTTGGAATTACAGGGATTTTTAAAAAGACATATTATCAACAGAAGCCAAAAGAAAGCCTGAAGACCATCTTAATAAAGGCAAAGGAGACATTTAGGCAAAATGCCTTAGGAGGAAGAGGAAGACTCATAATGATTCCAAGTTCAGTCCATCAGGGACATAGACAAAGTCCAATTCTGTGTGCAGTCAGTGGCACAGCCTTAAAAGAACTGGTACCTGTACAGGTCAAAAGGGAGGAATCCCCAGTAACCACTAGAGATTTTCCTTCTCAGGATTTCCTAAGTGAGTAGACTTAGTAGCAGTAAGCATGTGAAAATATGCACAGACCTCTCACCACCTTGATCTACTTGGTGCACTGGGAACATTGTCCCCACTGTAGCTTTCAAGAACATGGGCAACATTTACAGATTTTCATCAGATGTTGAGGAGGTGATCTAAATTTCATTTGAGATTTGTTTTTAATAAAAGGCAAAATATATTTTAAAAAGGGAAGGCAAGAAAGTAAAGATTAAAAAAGTAGAAAAAGAAATCAATGAAAAAGAAATCATTTTAAAAAGAAAATCAACAAAGAAAAATTGGTCTGTGGAAAAGGAATGCAGTTTTAAAGCTCATTTTGAAAAAAAAATAAAAAGAGAGGAACTTGGAAACAACTTTATACCAACAATTTTGAAAATATAAATTAAAATGTACAATTGGTAAAACATGTAATTACCAAAGAGAAAAAAAGAAGCTGAAAATATGAATGGTTGACTTGTTTGTATATAGTTAGAATGCATTTTTAAATAATTTGGATTTGTGATCACACGAATTCGATTGTTATTAAAATCATGCAACAAAATTGTAGTCCCAGATGGCAACATAGAGTTTTTGCTACATGTTTAAGAAAGAAAAATTATAATAGTCACAAATCTTACACAGAAATGAAAAAGAGAAAATGCTTTCTAACTTACAATAACCTTAGCTTCTAAATCTGATATTGTGATAAAATTATGGGCCAATCTCTCATAAGACATAAACCTCCAAACCTTAAAGAAACAAATGAATGAAGAATTCTATGAAAGATAATATATCAAAATCCAACTTATTTTATTTCAAGAGAGAACTGTTGATGTAACTTTAAAAAATGGGCCCGTGTTAAAATAAGTGATGTCTGAGATTTGTTCAAAACTAATGTGAGAGGTGGTGAGTGTGTGGAGTACAGTGAAACATAGTGACTGTGAATTTATTATTGTTATGCCTGAATGATAAATATGTTTGCATAAATTCAAAATATTCTGTAATGAATTAAAAATATAATATAATTTATGACAAAAGATAAGAAAATTTTGTATTTACTTCATAAGCAGGAAAACTTAATAGAATCAGGAATAACTTAAATCTAAAATTCTTAGAAGGGGTAGGAACAAACCTAGAAGAATGCATATCTACCTCATGTAAGACCCTGGTTTCAATCCCTAGAACCTGAAACATCCTCTTAAGAAGTATTCATAGAAGAAAGTCATTTTATTTCAACATGACAAAAAGTACACTCACAAGCTTTAGTGATGAAATGCTAAATGCTTTCTTTCAAAGACAGGGACCAGGGAAAGATGGACAGTATTGCCACTGCTGTTTAATATTGTTCTCCAGACAGTAGGTAGTGTAATAAGATGGAGCCTGTCACACTCACAACTTGGGCACTTAGTGAGAGACTGTCTATACTTTGTAGAATGCTTGGCAGCATCCCTGGCCTCTACTTACATGACAGTTACACTCAAATTCCCAAGTGTGACAATGAAAAATGTCTCTTTATATTGCCAAATATTCCCTGGGGGCCAAATTCTTCATCTGAGAAGAAAAAAAATAAGTGCTTTACAATTTAGAAAGAAAGAACAACTACTGTTACTTAAGAAGATTGAATATATACAAAATACTAGAGGTTACCATAATGGGATAGCTTAACTCTTACATCATACCACAATGAGGAATCTCTAAGACCTAATGTAAACAGTCCTAAATATTAAAACAGACTATAAATCTTGTAGAAGAAAATCATGATCATATTGAGTTACATGAGGCTTTTTAAACTAGGACAGAAAATATGCAAAGCACAAAAGAAAAATGTGGATAAACGTCAGCCAGTGTTTTCTATGTTTCCACTTGCATAGTCAAGAAAATGGAAAGACCCACTAAAGACCTGGAGAAGAATTCACTTAACGTGTATCACCTGTGAGTGAATTCTATGTAAGAAAATACAACTCTTCAAACAGTAGGAAAAAAGCAAGCTGACTTTAAAATCGGTGAAAGATTTAAAGAGACATTTCACTTGCCAACATACAAGCTGGCGGCTGGTTTCCATTCTTTGTCATTAGGGAAAAGAAAATTAAGCTTGTGGGTCCTCACAGTCCTGACATTACATGAAACCTGTGAAACAGGTATGTGTCCAACCTGGTTCTAAAGGTGTTCAAACCATGTAAATAATTGTGGTTCAATCTTGTGTCTTAAAGTGACTACAAATTGGATATTTTTCAAGTTGTTTGGACCTAACTACTTAATAAACAGAACTGCTTATAAATTTATCTCTTTCTACCAAGGGACCCAGGAAAGCATTGCTAAGGCAATGAGGGTTCTATGAACTGAGACAATTTCAGAAAGTGCTAACATAAAAATAAGGTGCATGTGCTATGAATGTCTTAAGCATTAAGGAAAAACTCAATACATTGAAAAGACACAAGCCGGGTGTGGTGGCGCACACCTTTAATCCCAGCACTCGGCAGGCAGACATAGGAGGATCACCATAAGTTTGAGACCAGCCTGAGACTACATAGTGAATTTCAGGTCAGGCTGGGCTAGAGTGAGACCCTGCCTCAAAAAACAAACAAACAAACAAACAAAAAACAAAGATGTGCCTAAAAAGTAAATCAATTCAAAGATCTTATGAATAAGCAATTTAGTAGAAGAATTTTTTATTGTAAGAGAATAAGTTGGAAAGAATCATTTCAATAATCTGAGTAATACTCTCAGGCTGATCAGCAGAGGAAGGCCTTGGTTATTTAGGTAGGGCAACCAGTTACATATATGGCATGCAGATTTCTATGAAGTATGTTCTTCAAATGCCCACTAAATAATGTAACTCATTATGGACAATGAATATTAAATTTTTAAAAAAAATAAATAAATAAATAAAAACTTTGATAATTAAAAAAAAAAGAAACTTAAGAAAACAATTACAAAGCACTACATCCTCATTAGTATGTTTACACTCTGTGCCTAAAATCAAAAGGTCTGGGGGCATTAAGGGTCACGTCAGCACAAAGGTCAACCGAAGCTCTCCTGTGCCCAGTGGTACAGAATCTTTGGGAAGCAGTTATGGCAGCAATGTGTAGTAACCCAAGGTAATGCCAACCTACTGAAATATCCAGAAATTCTCCTCCTACATAACCACTACAAAGACAGACTAATACATGAATGAATATAATAGTACTAAAGTAGAAAGAGCTCAAATACCTACTGATCAGTGAAAGGATGAACACTCTGGCATATCCACAGTGCCTTTGATGTGGCATGCTAGGATACAAACCAGTAATAAAAAAAAAAAACCAAAAAACAAATGATGATAGTAAACAACATGATGGCTCTCAAAAGCATTATGCTCATTAAAGATGGTGTTTTGATCTGATTATAACATTCCAGAAAGACCACACTACCATGACTCAAAGCAGACCATTGGTTCTCAGAGGGAAAGGACATTTCCTGTAAGATGACTAAGGACAATTATGGTCAAAATTCATTGAATTGTAAAATTAACGTGAGTAAACATTTATTTCATATACACTATACCATAATAATGCTAATTAAAAAAATATATTTAGCAGACTGAGGTGGCTCCCTAGTGCTGGCCACAAGTATGTGGACTTGAGTTCAAATCGCCAGAATGTCAGGCATTGTGGTTCACACCTGTACATACTCCCAGCACTGGGAAGATAGAGATATGAAAACCCTGGGCCTCACTAGTCTAACTGAATTGGTGAGCTCTAGATTTAATAAAAGGACCTGTCTCAAGGTGGGTACACACACACACAAGCACACCATACAGACAAACGCACACCAAAACCAGAAAAAATATTTCTATGCTGATATGAAACTTTATAAAATATACTGGTAATTGATAACTACACAGTGACCACAGCATGTAACCTTAATATGAGAAACATTAAAATGATAAATATTATCATAGTTATAAAAATTGGTTGACTTACTCCATTTAAAATGTTCTTTTCTCAGGGTGTTTGCTCACTGTGACAAAATGTCTGATTGCATCCATTTATAATTTTGATTCATGATGTCAGAGGTTTCAGTCCATGGTCTGTTGCTTTGGGGCTTGTGGCCAGGAAGCACATGTGATAGATGAAGCTGTTCACCTCATGTCACATGGGAAGAGACAGAGAAGAAAGTTCTGGTGTCATATTATTCCCTTCAAAGTCACGCCCACAAGACACAACTTCCTCCCCCTAGGCCTTACCTCTTAAAAGCTTCCGTTAGTACCACAGAATGACCAAGCCTTCACTCTACAGCCTTGAGAAATATTTAATATTAAAACTAGAACACTCAGAATCTTCTTTCAATGATATTCCTCTCTTTATTTATTTGTCTCCTTCCTCACTCCATGGCCCTTTAATCCAGTTTGTTTCTATACACTGTCTTCCAGGTTTCACAGTGCTCGCCTTAGTTTATTTCATCTTAAAATCATGTGTGCTCTCTGTTGTTTTTTTTTTGTTGTTGTTGTTGTTTGTTTGTTTTTGTCTTTGTCTTTCAAGGTCAGGTTTCCTTCTAGCCCAGGCTGACTTGGAATTTACTATGTAGTCTCAGGGTGGCCTTGAACTCATAGTGATCCTCCTACCTCTGCCTTCAGAGTGCTGGGATTAAGGCCTGTGCCACCACATCCTGTTCTATTGATTTTGCTCCATTTTAACCTCACTACTGAGGTTCACTTCCAATGAGAAGTCCCATCTGGTGATAATTTTGCACCATAATTTTCCATGGTTTGTCTATAACTTCCAAGATTATTTCTCAAGGGCTACAAAAACAGATGCAAGATAATTTGTAATTATTTCCCCATTCTTTTTTTTTCTGGGTTGCAATGCTTCAGTGTTACATAATCACTTTTCCTAAGGATATTTCTGTAGTCAGCCACTCTGCTAGGATGAACCTCCCAAACAGGCGCAGTTATGGTTAGAAAAGGCTTATTGAAGCTACAGTTCCAGGGGAAGTTCCATAATGGTGAAAGTGTTGAAGGAGCTCACCCCTTTTTCACAGTCCAAGCAGAGAGAGAACCACACACACAACACACAACAGCAAATAGTCTGGGGGAGGGTGGAGATTTCCTTCCCCTTTATATAGATTTAGGGTGGGGTCTTGCAACCCTTTCCCAAGCTTGCTTACTCCCTGAGTTTCTAGAGTTTCCTTCCGGCACTGCTGTCCTATGAAGGGAGGCTTGTATCTAGCTCCCTTGAGCTTCTTTACATCCTGCCCCTTACTAAGAGGGCTGTATTCCTCTGAATTCCTCAGAGACCTTCCCAAGATTACTAAACAGGTCAAGTTGACAACAAAATTTAACCATCACAGATAGAATAAAAAAACACATTAAAATTGCCCAGATGACCTTCACTCACAGTTGCATCTCTGCTTAGCTAATCTTTTAATAAATGTTATAACTACAAAGGATGGTATAGATGCTGCCATAGTAAACTCTCTTTCCTATCTTTTTTTCCCTTCATTTGCTATCTTGGCCAATATATCTTCTTGTGTCATCAGAAAAAGATATCTGTGTTATTTTCCATGGCTGAGTAGTATTCTGTTTCACATATCAATTCCTTAATGTATTTCCTGTGGTTTCACATTTAAGCCATTTTCAGTTATGTATATTGTTATAAATACTGTAACAATGAATATTCCATTTGATTATGTGAATATCTTGAGGAATGGCTCTGATCACATTGGATGGTAATTATCTGTGATGTGTGTATCATCCCACCAGGTAATTAATTTCTCCTGAGGGGACAATAATCATTATTTCTCTTGAAATATTCCTACCCTGCAGAGTGCCAGAAGGAGATGAATACAAATTGTTGAAAGAAGGAAGAAAGGAACGGATGTTTATATATTCGGGTATCCATATCATCACATATCTTTAGTTTTTACACAACTTTTCATTGACTTATATATTGATATCTCATAGCCATTGCTGAGTTTCCTACTCAATAATTACCATAAAATCAACAAGTAACTTTTTTAAAAAAGAATATTTTATGAGAATAACTCTCTCAAATGTTGTGATGGTCTCTTGAATAGATGTTTATGAATTACAAAGAAAAATAAATTAATGTAGGTACCTGACACTTTTTGCCCAACTCCACACAGAGATGAGTGACTAAGGCTGATATAGTCAATTCCAAGGAAAACCACATGCTATGCCTGTGTTTTCTTTAAAGCTTTTGTCTGTTAAAGATTCTCTAGCATACCATGTACTGCTACTCTGGTTACTTAGTAACTCACCAATATGACTGAAAAATTCTTCTAAGTCACAGAGGGGAGAAGATAAAAACCAAGTAAAATGGCTGAAATTCTGCTTAAGTCTTCATTCGAGTCCATGGCTTTTCCCATTTGTATCTTCAAGATGTTGATCAGTCTGCTATGTCTTGTCGCATATTATCAACCACTCTCTAAGGAAAAGGAAACACACTGCTGGTGTCTGTAAGCATTTGCATTTAGCTTATATTGATTATTGCACTACATTGTATTGGGTATATAAGAAATGAAAACCAAACGACCAGACAATGAGAGTGATTTTCCCATTGGCATCAGATACATACAAAAGCTTGAGCTAGTTTTTACTTCTAACTGGGTTAGGAACACTTATTGTTACCTAATGGGCTGCAAATGAACATAGTTCAAACAGCAAAAGGGGAATGATATGGAACTACAGAACTAAAAATAAGCCACTGATTGGGTCTATATTCATCAAGCATCTTTATTTCGCCAAAGGCTTTTATGGGATGGTCACACAGCTTGATCTGGAAGGAGTAAAAGTCACTGAGCAAGCGATTTAGCAGCATAGCTGGCCTCTACTTGATTTCAATTGTATTGTCAGCTAAAGGTGTCTCTTTCCCACCCAGCAGATTTTGTTATGCATTTCAGCTAATGATTTATAGTCATACATGAAAAAACACCATTATGCTAGCACTGAATATTTGTTTTCCCCCAAATTCATATTGTAATTTGAGTGCCAAAAATGATGCTATTAGAAAGTAAGGTTTTTGGAAGAGGACCCTACACTCAAGAATAGTATTAGTACCAGTATATATATATTAAAAAAAGGTACTGGAGAACTCCTTTGGCCCTTCTGATATGTGAGAATTTAGTCATCAGAATCCAGGAATCAGGCTCTTACCAGACCCCAAATTTGTTGGCACCTTTATCACAGACTTCCAGCATCTAGAAATTAGAGCAATAACAATGTGTTGTATGTAAACCACTCAGCCCATGACATTCTGTTACAGTCTCTATAACAGTCTAAGAAAATCCAATATTAGGTTTTTTTAAGAAACTTATATAACTATTCTTAGGTAGAAAATGATGGGGCTGGAAATATGGTTCTCTAACTCACTATGTTAGACTAACCTCTGATTTTACAGATATATTATCTAAAATAATATTAGACTGATTTTTTTTTTAGGTAGGGTCTTGCTTTGGCCCAGGCTGACCTGGAATTCACTATGTAGTCTTAGGATGGCCTCAAACTCACATCATTCCTACCTCTGCCTCCCAAGTGCTGGGATTAAAAACGCATGCCACAATGCCCGGATTAGACAGATTTTTCCCAGGCACAGTCTTTGGTATGCCTTGCTCCTGATGAAAAACCCATCACAAGGTCCCCTTTCCTTAAAGTACTGATTCTCAGCTGTCTCTTTCTGGAATGTACATGTCAATCAGCATCCCCTTTATCAATTACTCTTTCCTCCCTACCCCAAAAAGCATATCTGAATGAATGCTATTCAAAATATTGTGATTTTTCACTAGGTCTTATTTTCTTATGTCAGATTAAAGTTTAACAGGATATTATGGAAACTTTTGCAACAGTTTAGCAAAATAGTAGTTTGTTATACTCAAATATCCAGAAGTATTGTAGAGATCAGGAGAAGTCATGTGCAACTGCTTAAGGAATTTACCTGGAACCTTCACTCTTTCTAACTTTATGGTCACCACACTTAGCAAGTAACTTTGATACTTTAAATGACTTCCTCATATGAAGATATTACATTTGTGAGTAGGCAGAAATAAGAAACACAAGATAAAAGTTTTTTTTTAAGTAGGTATTTTCTAGGTTGTGATGGGTATCATTGGTGTCTGTCTCCATTGACCTTTCATGGGTTATCAGACTTGCTGTGGTGATTGGTCTCCTGTTTGTCTCATCACTTTCTCATAGGTTTCATTTGGGCCCTGTGTGAAGGCTAGGTGTGGTTTGTCTCCTGTCAGGATGCCAGCCATTATCCAATGTCTTGTTGGTGGAATTGGGTTGTCCCCAGCTCTCAATGCCTTTTGAAAAATACAAACAGAATCTCCATCAGAGAGTGAGATCAATATAGGTGAAATGAGACAACATTGCTATTTTGGCTAGCTCCTAATGGGTCTAGCCTCTCCATAGCTCTCTGGTAGTGGGAATTTCCCCTTGGAGCCTGAGATCTTAGTACCCATAGGATTATTCTGTGGATTCCAGTTCCAGTTAAGAGTTCCTTGTCAGGAAGCGGATCTCTTAGCCAATCATTAAGCCATTGATTACTCTCCTCTATTTAGTGCCACTATTGCACAGATGAGCATTTCTTGACTTGCTGGTATTTTCCATAAAACCGTGTGTTCAGTTTTCTTGTAACAACTGTCTATATTGTATATCAATGGTCTCTGCTTTCTCCAAATATCATTGACCAATTTATCCTGGCAGCTCATTCAAAAGCTTCCAGGGCTACACATACTACCATCTGGGAGCTGGTTGCCATTCTGGATCTAGTAGGATCTCTTGGTGTTGCTTGATGACACTTTTTCTTCAGCATTAGGGTCTTACCTTAGACCTGGGGCAGGAATTCAAGAGCTTTGACAGAAGCCTGTCACATTTTGGGGACCTTGTGCGTCTCTAATAAACAGATCAGTGTGGGAAGGAACAAATGACTGGGACAAGGAGATGCAGGCTGGAGCAATTATTCTTGAGTTTGGGCTTCCTCCCATTCTATTCATGGCCCCTCGTAACAGGTGGTGCCCTCAGCTTCCTCAGGAGCTTACTGTATAAAAGCTAGGGGTTTATGGTGTCAATTCATTATTAGTTTAGGTTACAGTATGAGTCCCCAGGCCCTCCCCTTCCCCCTACTCTCTCACTGCCCCACAACAATTCATTTCTCTTTCATAGGCTAATGGTGATTCCACCATAAACTCCACTACCAGGCACAGCATCTAACATCCCAATGTCACTCTGACTCCATTTTCAAGATTATCTGATCTACAGAAAAAATCCAATTCCCACCTTCCAATCAAATATGCATGCATGTATGTATGTATGTATGTATGTATGTATGTATGTATGTGTATATGCATGTATGTATGCATGCATATGAAGAGTCTTAGTCCAGCTTACTTTTTTTAAAACCATGCTCCAGTCCGTTGTTGCACTCACTATAGCTCCTTTCTTGGTTTAATGCATCAATTTTCTTTCTATTGTGTGTTTTCTGTATGTGTCATTTTCATGGCTTAGATGATCCTTTTACCTTCTCTATCTGATAAGACAGTGCACACACTATAAGAAAGGCCCAGTCCAAACACCTTCATGTCTCCAAAAATGTCCTTCCTTTCCCAGATCCATTATTGGTGCTCTGTGTACACCTCCATTAGCTCCCTTGTCATTATCTGCTTGCATACGTGTCACACTGACAAATGGTATGGCCCCTTATAGAACAAGGACTGTAATTTATTTGACTTTTACTACAGTGTCTGCTGCAGTTCCTGGAATAGGTTCAAGACATTTCTTAAGGAGAAGCATAACCGAATATTATCTCTAATATATAGATAACCTACACGGAGTGGAAACCCACTCCTCACTGTAGTCAGTAAAAATACCTTGATCTATGCCCTTGAAGTCTAGACTCAGCGGATCAATGACTGTTGGCTAAAACATGAAAGAGCAGAGTGGGTCTGTTTTGTTCTTAACTGGTGGTAATATTACCATAATTCAGTAACATAAAGATGTATTTCTGTCTTCTATTATTGCCTATTCTTGAGTTGTTATTAAGTTACTCATCTCCTCTTTCTTTGCATGCAACGTGAGGCACACTTTTTGTTTCTTCACAAGAACTATTGTGAAAGAGCAGAAATAACATATATGGTTTGATTTTAACTATGGGGAAAGAAATATTGACAAACTTTTTGTTTTTTTGTGGACATACTTGTATTCAACTAGCAGTTGCCATTAGAATAAGTTTAGGAGTAAACAGGAATTGCATGAGGACACAAAAGGAAAAGACAGTCATAAAGAATCCACAGACTTGAACATGGGCTTATGGTTGACTGTGAATTTCTGACATGTTTCCCTCTTTCCTCGTCTTTCTCCTAGTGTATGGAGAACAAGCATCAGTGATCAGTTCAATCACCTTTTTCATTTGATAACAGACATCACCTCAGAATTCATCTCATTACACAGATGCTCCAGATGTCTTCCATCAAAAAGAGGCAGGAAGTTGAGCCTATTCTTCCACCATGTAGGCAGCCTTTATAAATCTATTCAGTTGATACTCTGTCATGGGTTTCTCTTTACTCCCTTTGCACAGTGAAAAGAGTATTGTAATCCCAACACGTTACCAGGTATTTCACTCTTCCACCAAATTTCTCTTAAAGATCAATTTCAGTGTCTTTATGTCATAGAGTTTCTAGTCTGTTACTTCAATCCTTGCATTCTACTTCTTCTAGGGAACCTTAGGGATCACACTCCCAACAGACTGTAGTTGAATAGGGAGGGAGTTAATGTGTCTGAATTGCAGATAATACACCAAAAAGACACATTTTCATGTTGAGTTTCTAATAACAACATGAAGTTGTTGTTATTGTCCCCATTTTACAGATGAGTAAATAGCCTCTGAGAAATATAGTCATTTGTCAAGAACATCACAGCTGGGAAATGATGAAGATAAAATTCATTCTCGAATCTCTGACAACTAGTATCTTACTAATGGAATCTGGAGAGTTAATTGATTTAAAATCTGCTTTGTGGCTTCTTTTTCATACCACAAAGTGCTCATATTTTTTATAATGGCCTTGAGCTTTCATGCTGTCATACTCTCTGGAGCCTTGAAGGCCATGAAGGCAGATGGAAAATGGAGAGATATAGATCAGATATGTATTAGAAATCATCAGCCTACTTAGGACTTCATGCCCATCGGGCATAACTCTGTCCCCTTGGAGATGAAAACAGAACACATATCTAGGTTTAATTTCCTCATGTCTCCTTTTCTGCAGGCCGCCGTCCATATCAGGTAATCACAGCTAGAGTTCATCCAGGAGAGAGCAATTCTAGCTGGGTGATGAAGGGGACCTTGGAGTTCCTGGTCAGCAGTGACCCTGTGGCAAGACTCTTGAGAGAAAATTTCATATTCAAGATCATCCCTATGCTCAATCCAGATGGTGTCATCAATGGCAAGTATGTTGCCCACCTGGGCTGACCTATCCAGATCTGCATTATGGTTACCATAGGAACCTGTGACTATCTCACCCAAGGCATATGACTGGCGTATGTCAAAAAGAAACTCCATTGATCCCCTGTTATTAGGTAAAATTAACAATATGCTCTTTGAACACATTTGTGTCCATCTTATGATATTTCTTTGAACAGAAGGGTATGGAATCAGGGGCAGTGAATATTAGAATTGCTAGTGTTGTAGTCAGCTTTCTTGATGCTGCAACAAAGAACCCGACAAAAAGGAGCCTGTGGAGGAATGGGTTTATTTTGGCTTACAGAATGGAGGGGAAGCTCCATCATAGCAGGGGAAAGGCAGGAGCAGAGGGTGGACATTACTTCTGCCACAGCACAGCAAAGAGCAACAGGAAACACTGGCAAGGGAAAGCTGGCTATCATGTCCATAAGTCCATCCCCAACAACACAGCTGCAATAAGGTTCCAATTCCAAAACTGCCAGCAGGTAATCCAATAGGCCTGCTTCACACTGTCCTTGGCCATTTCCAATAAATAAAACTGTGTTGCAAATCTAATGACTCACTTTCCTGCATTTGTTATACTCCATAATACCAGGTGGGCTACCAACTTGTTAATCCATGAAGAGCAGGAAACTTTCTTCAGCATTCAGGCCCCTTACTTAAGGAGTCCACATTCTTCCTGCTGTCCCAGTGCAGATCACCTGGCCCAATCTCAATGGTTGTCATCTCTCAAACAATTGCTGCTGAATGGGCAACAGTTTTGGCCCAAAGATTTCCTTTCTTTCTGTGCCATCTCCATGTGCTCACACCAGTCCATTTCCACATAAAACAACTCTGCACAAGTTCTCAAGACACATGCAGATAGAATGCCAGAAAGCCTCTCACATAAACTGCCTCCAGACCAGTCCTGACAAAGTTCTTTCTCACCCTCATAAGTCAAACCACAGAGTCCATAGTTCTTACTGCATTCAGGTCTTTCCAACTCTGACGAGAATGGGCCATCAAGCTGTAGTTACAGCACTGCAAAGCATCTCTCAGACAATCCTTCCACATTCCTCTTCAAATCAATTCCAAAAGTCTGAAACCACAGAATCAGGGGTCCAGCAGTATTACCAATCCCATACTCTGATACCAAAACTGTTGTAGTCAGCTTTCTCATTGCTTTGATAAGGAACCTGACAAAATGCAGCTTGTGGAGAAATGGGTTTATTTTGGCTTACATGCTCGAGGGGAAGCTCCATGATGGCAGGGAAAATAACGGCATGAGCAGAGAATGAACATCACCTCTGCCACAGCACTGCAAATAGCAGCAGGAAGGTGTGCCAAACACTGGCAAGGGGAAGTCAGCTATAATACCTATAATCCCGCCCCCAACAACATAGCTCCGACAAGTTTCCAATTCCAAAACTGACATCAGCTAGGGATCAAGAATTCAGAACACATTATATTTATGGGAGACACCTGAATCAAACCACTACAACTAGCTAATCCAGTCCAAAACTTCTTTCAAAAGGGAGGACACTGAAGTATCAAATGACTTGCCCAGCTCACATGGTGGGCTAGTGACAAATTGAGAATTCAATCTGTGATTTCTTCATAATGACTACAAATGTTTTCATGTTCTTAACTTTGCTGCAGAGAAATCTTTATTTTCAATCATATTTTGCTGGATTAGGTCATTTTGGTTTAAAGGAATGTTGACTGGGAAAGAGAAGGGTGGAATCATTCTCTTCTTCTCCCTTCTGTTTCTTGCCTTTGTCCTGCTTCAGGAAAGATGTTTCATGTGCATGATGAGGTCTGTGTGAGGACTCAGAGTTCATGAGCTTTGCCCCAAGGTCACATGGCCAGGGAAAAGGGGTGGTAGGATTGACAATCATAAACCCTGTCTCAAACATAGTCAGAGTCAAACCACTTTCTTTGAAAATAGATTTTTTTCTACACTAAGAGTGGCCATTATATCCTACTAAAAAGCAAAATACATGACAAATAGAAAATACTGAAAGATTTATTCATAAAGGCTACAAATGAATAAAAGCACCTTTACATTTTAAGTTATAATTAATAATGAATGAAAAATTAAGTTTAAAAAATTAATAAAATAAATCCTTATTAAAATGGTAAAATAGGAGGGACAAAAAGAATCATAAACACTAAAATAAAGCATAAACATGAAAGTGATCAAATGACTTCAAGTATATAAAATGATATAAGAAAAATGGAATAGGTAATTTATTTAAGAAAGAAAATTTTATGTTAAGTAGCTCCAATAAACTGACTATTTTTAGTAAGCACAAAGTGAACAAGATAGATAAACAGATTAACAACATAAAGATCATGAAATGTAAAAAGAGGAACAACATAAATTCTAGTTGTGAAATATGTAAACCATGCCAAACTTAAAGCAATCAAAGCTACAGACTGTAGAAATACAATTATAAGAATGAAATGAAGGAAGAAATAAAGGGAGAAATTGTGCCCATATCTATTTAACACATTAGATCATTCTAATGGTTCCCAGATGCTTGTTTATCTGTTCTTCCTTTGGTGGAAATTGATGATGGACATAGGATGGAGTGTCAGGACTCTCTTCATAATGGTGGCTGATCCCTCACAGAGTACTTATGAGGGCCAGGAGGCTGGCCCTTCACAAGAAGCCCCATCAGCCTCTGGTCATCACTGGGCCCCTAGTCTTTTGATCTGGGCAAGACTCACACTGTGCTTTCTCTCCAGTCACACAGTATTCATATGACTCCTGCCATGTGCTCTTTTAGGTCTGGGAAACATGCTGGCTCTTCTCTCCTTGAGCTGCTAAAGCATTTACCAGTATGCTTTCTCAGCCCTAAATAGATGAAAATGGCTAAGGAAAGCATCTTGAGGAACACAACCACATTTTGACATTTTCTTACCCAAACTGGGTCTTTTCTCAGATCTCACCTTTTGTGGAAATGGGGTCCAAGGGACAGGGAAACAGCACTGGACTTGGAGTCACAGCTCTGATTAGGAACTCCTGCTGTTCCCTTCATGTACTCAGTGTTTTCCTCTGCTGGAAGAGGAAGATGGCATGCCCCTGGTTGACTATCTTGGGAAGAGGTTTCATAAACTCAAGACAATATTCAAATTCAGGGATTAAGCATTGATGTTCCTTTCATTTCATATGTTTACACCTCTGAATCAGGGTTCACTCCATGTCTTTGGTTTAAAGGTTAATGTGGTCTCAGTCACTGAAGAGCCTATTGGCTGGGACACATGTTATTTCCAGCTCACAGCTGGTTGCTTTGTCTTCCAAATGGGAGGCCAGCTTCTTCCCAGTGACAGTGGCATTTGTAATCATTACTATTATTTATTATGACTCAAATTGGTCTTTCATTTATACAGCATTTTTCATAAGGGAGTTTGAGGCACTTTGTAGATCATGTGGGTCATTGAAACAAGTTTGGCTGGGAGAGAGTTGGAATTGGAATCATATAATTTTTCTAATGATGGGAAAGTCTTCAGGCCATAGCATAAAATTAGAAAAAGACTTGAAGGTGGCTTGGATATATGATATCTCCTAACAAATGTGCTTAAAACTCTCAGCTCTTAAGCTCTTCTTAGAAGAAACATAACATCTTCTTTAACTTCCACTTGAAATACTTCTCTGATTGGTGTTCCATTTCAAGCCATGCCCATGACCTTGTCAATAGTTGGATTTATGTTATATTGTGTTTTGATCTTGTCCCTGTGAGCTTCACCCATTATAGGTCATCCTCCTGTGCAACACCTGGCAGGTAAAATCAAAGCCCTTTTGTACACATCTGAACTTTCTCATGAGAAGTTCTCCCCAAGCCTGATGCAGTGCACCTAAAATTATTTATGGGTATTATTTCTGATATTCTCAACTTCACTTATTTTCTCTGCACATAGGATTGTGAACAGGAATCTTAGTGACTGAAGTGCTCTATGTGCCATCTAAACAGCAAATAATCTTTGCTTAACACTAGAGAATTTAAACCTGAACTTGGCATTTCATCAGCAAGACAAGTTTTCTTTTATAACTTTTCATGGACCTCCATGAAACAAACTCACAAACATCTATAAAAGAGAATAGATGTAATGCATTTTTGTGGCAATGCTAATGGGGCTTCTGAGATGGCTAAGAAATTTTGATAACAGTGGACAGGGAGACGAATCCAATAGTTTCTAGCAAGAAAATTACACTGGGTCTTGCCAAACCAAGGATCTCTTGGTTACACATGTCTGAGCAGAAACCTAAACACAAAGATGGATGGTTATGGTAAGTCCCATCTTGCTGACCTGGCCGCCTTTAGTGACTCAGGCTGAGTTCTAAACCCAGTGCTGTGGTTTTTCCCAAGGTCAGGTGCAGTGATGTAGACAGTGGGCAGGTGTGATTAGACTAGAGTGATATTGATGGCTTGATTTCATTGAGAAGTGCAGAGGAGACAGGTAATTCCTGAGCTGTTTAAAAGCAGGCATTGTGTACACATGGGAAGAGGACAAAAGAGAGGAAGAAGGCAAGCGTGATTCCTATTTTAAATATTTGGGACATTGAGTGACAGTGACAGTGTAACTTTAATAAAGTCAACATGCAGCCTAATATTTTATTCACAGGAGATTCAGATCATATTGGTTTGGGGAGTATCTACAACTTTACCGATGTGATTATCATCTTCCAACTCCATTGAGGGACAGACACAAACAACAGTAATGAGCACAGGACCTAGTATAGCAAACACAACAAGGTATTAAGAGGTAATAGCTGAATGCACTAGAGGGAGCAAATCAAACTATAAAAATCACATAAAAAATCTCAACAACTTTAACAATTCTGGGGCCATTTAAAGCCAGTGCTAATGGTCTTTTACTCCTCTGTGGGTTCTGAAGGCTTTACCTTACAAAAAAGATCACTTACAGACTTTATCTAAAAAGTTCTCTCAGCACCTTTTATGGCCCAAGAAATAACCTAGTTCTTTTACTTATATTGTCATATTTAATTCTCACTATGACCCAACAAATGCAGGTCTTCTATGCAATTTATAGATAAGAAAACTTGAGCACATAGGCATTAATTCTTGGATATCATTTAAACAACTAGTATTATAGCCCTATGACTAGAATTTTTGTGTAGCCTATAATTCTTTGATTCAGAGACTTAAGGAAATTAAAATGAGGTCTTAAAAATGTTTCAGCTGAGATTGTGTGTGGGGGTCTTGCATATTATTTCATATTATTTCTTCAATGATAAAGAAACAGACCAGAAATGAAAAATGAGTCATATGAGATGACATAGCAAGTTCAAGGCAGGAATGCCAGAAGAAATAGGACAGGTAATTAATTATGCTTATTCTCTCTCTCTTTCTCTCTCTCTCTCTCACACACACACTCACACACGTGCACAAACACTCTCACATAATGAGCTTGTGAGACAAGTAAAATCAGAACACATCTCATGCAGCCCTAATACCCTTGCCCATTTTAGTTTATCAGCTCTTCCCACTCTGAATAGACTCTGAAATTAGTCAGACCTTCATATTCAGGGTGCTCGGATAAGCCAAGGTGGAGCCTTCTGTGGCTTTCTGCCATCTTGACCCAGTATGAATGAACCAATCTACCTTTAGTTCCTTCTTTGAATTTGAATTGCTTTGCTCCGGTCTTGATGGTCTCCACTCCTGCCTGCTCCACGAGGGAGTGTGTCCTTCCCTGTTGCTGCCTGCTCTGTGCTATCACACCACCCAGCTGCCTGTAAAGATTAGCTGCCATGGGGCTTCTCCTCTACTTCATCTGTTCAGGATCACAGAGATCGTACCTCAGTTGGGTTGGGTCATGTCTTTTCCTCCCCATTTTGACCTCAGCTCTACTTTTTAATGTATTTAAATATAGCATCTTCAATATAGTAACCTGCAGTAGGAATTCTTAGACATTTGGGTTTTATAGAGCAGTTACACTGAAATGCAGAGGAGACTGGTGAATCAATGCATTATTTTCCCTTATATTTGAAAAAAATGAGAATGGAAGATCCCCACTGAACACACAAACTGTGCTGGCTGGTGAGAAATGTTGGCTGCCTCTGCTCATGGATGGGATCATCAAGAACCGTAGGACTAGTGATCCTGGGCCTATGACAGCAGCCATACTTGCTGTTTGCCCTGTTATACTTATTTCTCATGCTCACAAAGGCTTGGATGTTGGGAGGAAACAATATGTAGCCGTGGTAAATGATTCTAAGCAGAGAAAATTCCAGAACAAGAAAAGATAGGTAAAAATATGCCCCTGAAGAAGATTGAAGAATCTTTAGATGATTAAATTGAGAGAAGTCTGGTCTAACCAGATGGTCTCTGTGGGTAATAAGGGGAAGATAGCATGTGTCATGTAGGAAAGGCCCAAAGAGGCAGCTCCTTAACTGGCCACTTAAGAATGAGAACAGCTATAATGATAATCCATTTAAATTTTTCTTTGAGTAGTTATCTTCTCTTATATCATTTATTCTTCAGTTGAGTGTTCAAAAGACTTGCAATCATAGTTCAGCTTCTTCGTGAAGATTTAAAGGAAATGTGTCTGTGCCCAAGATTGATGAAAGGGGGAAGAGGCAGTCCCACTTAGTAAAATTTCCAAGATAACAATGGGTAACAAGTTCAATAGCTAATATGTTATAAGAGTTGTATTCAGTAGAATTGGGACATTAAGAAATGAAAAAAAGTTTTATTGTTTTCTGTTGATAAATATGATAAATTCAGGAGCCTAGGTGCACCAAGGGATGAGCATTGCTGTGGTAATTGGTCTGCACATGGAAAGTTAAGGAGAAAGAGATTAAGAACTGAAGAGACCTTATACAAGGGTGGAGGGAGCAAAGACCACAGGTAGAACTTCCAGAACCTAAGGGTTATGATGAGTTCTAAAGGCTAGTGTTTGCAGTGTGCATAGGTGAACTGGACTGGCTGGGGAATTTCGGTGAACAAGGGTTACAGGCTGGAGGGTGAAGGAATCTAGAGTAGCCTTTCTCCAAAGCACACTCACTTTTTTTCTGCTGGTTCTGTGAGCGGGTACAGCAGTGTCTGATAATGAAGAGCTGTTAATAAATACCACTTACACTAGCTGCTCCATCCTTGGTGATAGGAGTGAAAACAGAAAAGGTGCCTTTGTCTTCCTTCTCCTGTTCCCTTTTTTCATCCTGTGACTCTGATAGCTACAGTCTCTGGGGAAGCCAACAAGAAATGGCTTTTCAGCACCATGGTTTCTGTTAAAGACAAATAAAACCAAGATGTCTATACAACAAGATGTCTAAAGACATCTACACAATAAGATGTCCACACAACAAAACATATATACAACATGGCATCTGCACAATAAGACATCTACACAAGAACAAGATATCTATATAAACAGAACAAGACATCTAAGCAATAAGATGTCTACACAACAAGACATCTAACAATAAGACATCTACACAACAATACATCTACACAAGACATCTATACAATAAGACATCTACAGAAGACATCTACACAATAAAACATCTATACCAGACCAAAACAACTAAACAAAATGACATCTACACAAGACATCTATACCACCAGATGTCTATACAACAAGATGTCTACACAACAAGACATCTACACAAGATGTCTACACAACAAGAACAAGACGTCTAAACAATAAGATGTCTATACAACAAGACATCTACACAACAAGGTATCTACACAAGACATCTACACCACAAGATATCTACACAACAAGACACACAGCAAGGTGCTACACAACAAGACAACAACTACACAAAAATGTATCTACACCAAGAAGACATCTACACACAAGGCTCTGGTATGCAGTAGCATCTTGCTTTACATTTTGACTTTGCTGAGGCAGGGCCTCATTTTGTAGCCCAGGCAAACCTTGAAATTAGGGTAGTTCTGCTGTTGCTGCTGATATTACAGCCATGAACCACCGCACCTGACTTATGCTTAGACCATGTATATATGACTTCTTTTTTTTTCTTTTCTTAATAAGATGGTTTGATTATTTGCGATGGGGAAACATATTCTCTCTGTAGAAAATGCAATATGCACAGATAAAGCTTGAAGAAATTCAAAAGCACTCAAATTCAAGACTGCCGTGTTTCATAATTCTAAGGGGTGTCATTCACATTATAATCTATTATGATTATAATTTTTCTAGAATTTTGCAGCACTTAGATTCTTCCTGAATTCCACAGAAAAACACTGTTAGTAAATTGTAGAAGACCCTTTAAACATTGTCTATAAATTGACATTTTCAGTTTTATCAGCTATTTCTTTAGGTATAGTTATATGTCCATGTCTTTCTATAGATTGTGTATTTTTGGTATAATCTATAAACTAAAAATCACTTTCCAGGGCAAAGAATGCAAAAGATATCACCAATTTGTAATATAGCAATCTTATAATATTGATGTGCTATAAATTAATTTAGATGTAATAACAACAGGTGAGTATTCCTGTTATGTTCTTACAGAATTTACAGTTCCATTTTCTTTCTTTTTTTAGAGTTCCATTTTCTTAAGATAGAGTTTTGAATGTAGACTATTGAACAGATATCATTTAAATTTCACATTTGATGTTAATTATTGCCAGATTTACCCTTATTTTGGAAATTCACATATGATAGGATAAACATGACTGTCATGTTTAAGCTTATGATTTCTAAGTGGTGTAATTTCCAGTGAAGGTAGGTATTATATTCACATTTTACAGAACAATAACAGCAAAAACCTGAGCAAAAGGAGACTCACTGACATTCTCAAGAATCTGTCACATACCTGGTGGGTGTGAGGGTCAGGAACTGAACTTGGGTTCATCTGATGGTAAAACTTGCATTTGTTCCATAGGCTACATAACCTCACTATGTCATTCTTCCAGGCCACCCTCTTGGTGACATTCTCTCAACATTTCCAGCATACGACAAGGGAGGTAGAAGATATAATATCTGTTAGGTCTAACCCCAAGTATACCTGATCTTTCTTTTTAATTTTATTTATTTATAAGGAGAGAGAGAGAGAGAGAGAGAGAGAGAGAGAGAGAGAGAGAGAGAGAGAGAGAAGAATGAGAAGAGATATTTCACTTTCTTTATGATCAAAAATGGGAGAGGGACCTGGAGCGATGGCTCAGTGGTTAAGATGCTTGCCTGCAAAACCAAAGGACTGGAGTCCAGTACCCACATAAAGCCAGATACACAAAGTGGCACATGCATTCTGGAGTTCATTTGCAGTGGCCAGAGGCCTTGGCACACCCAATATCTCTCTGTCTCTGTCTGTCTGTCTCTGCTTGCAAATAAATGAAAATGGGGGAGGGATTGCTACTCTTATCTACTCATAAGAACTGTAATTTATCCCATCTATCACCCACCCTTATTGGAAAATAGTAGGAATTCTCAGTCATTTCTCCATTATAATATATTTTTCTAGACAAAAATGAACCATTAATATAATTTTTTTTCAAGCACTCTAACACAGGGTGACCTGGAATTCATTATATAAGCTTAGGATGGCTTCAAACTCACAGCAATCAATCCTCCTACCTCTGCCTCCAAAGTGTTGGGATTAAAGGTGTACAACACCATGCCTGGGTAATAAGAATTTTAATGTACTTTAATTTTTCTCTATTTATATTGCATCTTGTCATATGTGTTCCACATTACCCTCCCCCCTCCTCATTCCCACTGCTCTTCTCATCTCTTACCAGTGGTATGCTATGGAATAATGACTCTCCCTCTCCCAGTACAATTAGCTGGCATTAGCTCATAAGCAGGAATGTTCCTCCCAAGCTCTTCCCTTATCCATAGCTGAATGTTTACTGGCTTCATCATGTGCAGGTCTTGTGCTGTAGCCACAGCTGTTGTGAGTACAATGGCCTTATTGTGTCCAGGCAATGGAATTCCATGGTGGTCCTTCCTTTCCTCCAGCTCTTACATAATATGTTGATCTCAATTTGTTGTTCAACACTTTATAAAATGAAGGATACATAAATAAAAGATGCCAAACTCACTATTTTCTGCCTTAATTATTTTTCTTTGCAAATGCCTGTCAGGAAATCTCAACTCATGGTCTGGAGGGGAATTGCAGAGCCTCTGTGACACCTGTCCTAATGGGAGAGAGATTCATAAAGAACATGGTGTTCCCTTGGACTGCTAAACCTCTGTCCATAAACCACAGTGTGGCTCTGAGCACAATGGATGCCCGGATTTAGAGGAATGTTCTGCACACTCAATCTTGCTGATGAACTTGTTCCTGGAGATCAGAATGGAAATGATTTGCTCTGGGAACTCTCTAGGTCCTGCTGCTAAGTCATTAGCATAGCGTGGAGTGATGCATGGTGCTGGGCTGGGTTCTGGGAGTGTAATCCCAAGGGCTTCCTCACTCACTCTCCTGCCACCATTGCCTGTACACAGAGACATAGTCAGGTACTGGAGGACTCCATTTGCCTTTCTCAGACATTGCAGTTCCGAATAAATATTACTATTTACTATTCCCAAATTTAGGGTTATTAATTATATCAGCATAAACCTAATTTATGCCATCATAAACAGCGATAATAAATGCTGCCAAATGCTAATACCCAGCTCTTGCCAACTGAGCCTGCAGTTGATGGTCGCCCCCCTTTCACTTCCCAGAAGCATTAAATTAAAAATGCTTCAATGTTGCAGAATCATTGATCAAGTAGGGCTGAGGCTCTTGGGGAAATGTGTTTGTTTTGTTAAATGTTTTGATCCCTCATTGGCTGGGCGACTTCTGATGTCTGACTACATTCCAGTATTTCTCCTTTTCTTCTCTTCCAGACATCTTCAAGGAGGAAGACATGAGAGGGGGATGCAGGGTTCGCAGGAGGTCCATGAACATCCCTCTTCCTTGCTCAGTTTCCTCTTTAGATAGCTCTCATCTTAGCATTACCAACTTCTAACACTCTCTCAACATAAACTTGGAATTCTTTCTGAAGAAATTCTTGGGTACAATATAGATGTTATTCCTCCATTCCCATTGTATAGACCACATACATGTACTTCATGGTCTATGTTACATGGCTTCCTCACATATGTGCAGTTCAGTAACTGAAATGGAAGTCCAGTTTTCACAACCCCTGCCAAAACAGAGGATGATTTTTATTGTTATTTAATCTCAGAATCTCCAGGGGGCTCTCTTCTTTGTGAGGGGAGGGGGTTATCCTTTGTTATCTGAGCTGACACAGTATCTCATGGCCTTTCTCAAAGGAGCAAGTTTTACATTCCTTTTGCTTTCCCTGACTCTTGCTTTATCATCTGGAGTGGATGAAATGGTGATATAGTATAAAGAATTCTGACCAGCCCAGGTAATCAAAAGATCTTGCTTCAGGTCAACATTGGCTTCTTTGCAGCTGTGTGACTTTGGACCAGTTACTTACCCTTTCTACTCCTGATCCTTTAACTTATGAAGGAGGTCAGAAACCCTAGCTACTGTACCTCACCTGGTGAGCATCACAATCAAATATTACAGGACTTAGAAACTGTTACACAAAGTGAGAAGGGCGCTTCTGACTGTGTTATGATGCCTGGATTCCGATGGTAGCCATCAAAGCTCTTCCCAACAAGTAGGTAAACCGCTTAATCATCTTCATCATGCTTTTCACTCGTCACTTTCTCAAAAAAAATAAAAAAAAAAAAACAGAGTGTGTAGTGTGCTAGGAATTCTGCAGAGGGGAGGGATGTAGTCCCAATTGAGAAAGGTTCCTTTTGATGTATCCAAATTACACACACACACACACACACACACACACACACACACACACACACACATATATATATATATATATATATATATATATATATATATATATATATATATGCATTTTATGCATTGGATTGGGTAAAGTGAACCAAAAATACAGCAGTAGAGAAAGCTTTAGATCTGGGGAGGTGAGCTAAGCCCTTTGTTCTCTTTATGTTGATCTTTAAATAGTTACTGGCTAATCAGAATAGACTAAAAACTTGCAGCTTGCATTAGGAAGTCATTCTCTAGTCAGATGTCATTTCCAAGAACTTTCAAGGCATCTATAATGAGCCATGACTGTGGTATTTGGTCACTGTCTTTTCCAGCCTAGATATTGATGCCCAAGTGTACGGAAGCCTTGGGAATCACAGAAGCTCAGTAAATTAGTTACTTGTTTCATTGCTGCAACTAAATTCCTGACAAGAAGCAGCACTAAGGAAGGGGTAATGTTTATTTCATGTTACAGTTTCAAAGGGATACATTCCATCATGATGGGAAGTCATAGCAGAATAAGCAGGAAGCCAGCTGATCGAATGGAAGTTACACTCAGAAAGTAGGGAATCAACTGGAAGTGATACTGAGCTATAAACCTCAAGGCCCACCCCCATTGATCCACTTCTTCCAGCAAGGCTCCGCCTCCTAAAGGTTTCACAACTTCCCAAAACAGCACCACCAGCTGGGAACCAAGTGTTCAAACACATGATCCTAAAGGGGCACTTCTTTTTCAAACCACAACACCCAGGCTCCTAGGAAAGTTCACTTCATCAGGAGAGCCACAGGAATGGCTGTTTCTAAAGGCAGCTGGGGGAATTGTCTGAGTCTTAATGTTGTCTATTTCCAGATTCTTCTGCCCAGCAGCCAGAGTTTACAAACAGAAAGGCCAGAAGTAGTGCATAAACTTTGGTCATGCATATCCATCCTCCTTGCCCTGCCTTCCAGGTTGCTTTCTCCTGGTTATTTATCTCTCTGAGCCACCTAGCCTTTCTGAATTATTAGGCTTATTCCTTCCTTGCCCTGCTTCCTTCTTGCAAATATGCTCCCATACATCTTCACTGTGCTATTTACAACTTCTCCCCACTCCCCACCCTTCCCCCTGGCCCAATAACAGCCAAGGAGATAAATAAGAAACATAACTCTTTTGGGCTAGTATTATTTTTTTGTTACACTGCACAGTAATATATATAATAACAAGGAAACAAATCTTATTACTAAAGTAATTACAATAAATAAAAAAATAACTGAGAGAGGAGCTTAAGGAAGGGTCCATGTCAGGGGAATGATTGCCACAGGATTTAAAATTTTAATTTCTAGTGTCAGCCTCTGCTGCACTGCTGATGGTCTGTTCAGGAGATGGTGTCTAATCAGAGTGGTTGTTATGCTTTGAAGACACTCACCCCTAGCTGACTTATGTCTCGGGTCTTTAAAGAGGAAAATTGGCCTGAGGAATCCCTGGAGAAATCTTCCCATCAGCAGTCCTGTGCTGGGAACAGCAACATTTAGCATGTTAAGCTGGATCAGCAGCCGAGCTTAAGAACTGCAAAGAATTACTTGGCATCTGTCCCTCTCTCTAGAGATAAACATGCCCCTATCTGGTCTACACATGTGGCTTAGCCCTCTCCTTTGTGGGTCCTTTAAGGAGCGGTAACAGAGCTCCTCTTACTGCAACAGATCAGTGCTTACCAATCTTAGAGTTAAAAATCCAAGTGGCCAATCTAATTTTATCCCAAAGCAATTTAAGTAGATTTGTTCTTGTATGGTCAGCAGTGGAAATGTGGAGCAGTTATTTTTCTTCACTAATTATGACTATTCTCCTATCTATGGGCATCATCTATCTAAGTCATTTTGCTATTTGAGTCATTTTTCTTCTTGAATGTAAATCATGCAGTGTCTATTTGTCCCTAATACATAATAGTTTAACTATAGTGTGATTTTCAGTGTTTGGTCCCCTAAAACTTTTCTAAGGTTCTCTTGAGAGTGTGCAGAAGACAAGGTAAGACACAATAACATTCCTGTGAGCGTTGACTCCATTCTCCATGTCAACCCAGCATCCAACACACTTGGTTCATCTAGTGGCCTGTATTCTTCTAAATCTCTCTAGACAGAGGATCTCAATCCAGGACGAATACAGATGCTGTAATGACCCTCCTTATCATTACCACCACCACTGTGAAGTACCTCATAACTTGTGCTTGATAATGCTAAACAATTATATCATTCTATAATCCCCAGCATACCTTCTGTGTAGTAAGTACTAATATGTAGGACACTATTTTTTTAAAGTGTTTACTTATTTGAGAGAGGTGGAGAGAAAGGATTGGGCATGGTAGGGCCTCCTGCTGCTGCAAACAAACTCCAGATACATTCATCCCTTTGTGCATCTGGCTTTACATTGGTACTGGGAAATTGAACCCAGGTCATCAGGCTTTGCAAACAAGTACCTTTAATTGTGGAGACACATTTCCATATTAATACATGACAAAATAATTTAACAAAAATACATGTATCTAGCAACACAGAACAAATAACAATTGAGTACAGAAGGTCTTAATTTTAGTCCTTTCCTTCCTTCCTCCTTCCTTCCCTTTTTCCTTTTCTGTCTCTTCTTCCTTTTCTCTTCTTTCTTTTTCTTTCTCTTGCTCCCTTTTCCCTTCTTCCCTCCTTCTGTCTTCCTCTTCCTCCACCCTTCCCTCGCTCTTCTCCCTTCTCTCTCTTCTTCTCACTTCCTTTCCTTCCCTTCTTTCCCTCCCTCCCTCCCTCCTTTTTTTGTTCCTTCCTTCCTTCCTTCATTCCTTCCTTCCTTCCGTGGGATTCTAAGGCTTGCCGTACTACATTAGATAAAAAAGAGAAGTTGTAGAATCCTGTGATGTGGTTTTGGGAGGCTTATGCCATGTCAGTAAATCAAGCCCCATTTTCTTTTTGGCTGAGTTTTAACTAATTAGTGTTTCGACAGTGTTATTCGTGTATTTCATGTATTTTGATTTTATTCATATCCCATTATTTTGTCTTGTCCCTCTCACAATCCCCTGAACCTCACCGTCTTCCAAAATAATCCTTGTACTTTCATGTGTCAGTTTCTGTTTTGAGACCCACTGAGTTTAATAGAGTTGCTTGCTGGCTTATCCTCTCTTCCCTCCAGTAACAATTCACTGCCAACACCATCTCAGGGAAGAGCAGGACTTCATCAGCCTCTTCTCCACCCATGACAAAATGTCGATGGGCCCCATCTTGTAACATCTTGTGCAGGTAACTACAGCTATTGTGAATTCCTGAGTGCAGCAGTCATACCATGTCTAGAAGACCGTGTTCCACAGAACTCTTCCACATCCGCTGGTTCTAGCATTCTTTATGTCCGCTTTTCCATGGTGTTCTCTGGGCCTTGGAGGGGGTGATACAGATGTCTCATGTAGAGTTAAGCAGTCAAAAGTCAACATTAGCACCGATTGGTTTTGCATCTCTGTAGTAACTGCTGCCCACTGAAAAAAGAAGCTTCCTTCGCTAAGGGTGTGTAGCACTAATCTGTGGACAGAAGCATGAATATTTAGAAGGCAGTTTGATAGAAACAACATGTACATTTAGCAAAATAATAGTAGTAGCTTTTTCCCTAGGGCCTATAACCTCCCCAGCCACAGCTTTTGACCAAGCTCATGCTCTCAGGCATGAGTTTCCACCTGTGGACTGGCCTTCTATCCAATCAGAAGGCTATTGACTACCCATGCAGGGAGCCTCCATTCAGAAGCTTTAATATATATATATATATATAATATATATATTTAATTTATTACAACATAGAAATGTATAGCTTTGTCATACACTTTTGTTTTTTGTTAACACTGTCCTCAACCCTTCTACCTTATCCCCCATCCACAACCCTATTTAAACCTTTCTATACATTCTTTCTTCATAGAAAAAAAAGTATACTGGATACTGCACTAGGTTTTTTAATTCCTATAATGTTAGAGCTGATATAGAAGTCTGTCTTTTGATGCTTGGTGAATGGAACTTTACACACAAGGATAGTGTGTCAACCCATGAAAATAGTAACAAATACCACGATGCATAATATTATGGAATTCAGGCTCATAAAACAAAAATAAGTTCTTAATTAGGACAGAGAAGGTAAAGAGCTCCTCATAGAAATGGATAAAATGCCAGAAACCCTTTACCTTTCCAGGTTGGCTTTCCCGAAGTAAACAGATGTCTGAAGAGTTTGAATGTGGATGAAGACCTTATAAGAACAGTGGTGGTCTTTTCTTTCCAGCCTCCACAACAACATTTCCCAAGCTGGTTCTGAGGGACACAAACAGATTGGCACTAATAGAACTTTCATATTGGGAGTTGTTATTATTGGCAAGTTCAGGAAATTTAAATTAACAGTTTTTTTTTAATGGCTGAGCTTGTCATTGCTATTGAAATATTAAAATGAAATATGACTCATTATGATCTGGTATTTATATGGGCCATTTCCTGGACATATTTGAATAGGATCATACTTGCAGTTGCTCACCGAGAAACATCAGTGAAACATCAACGTGGCCAATGTGGCCCCAGGATTTTAGCTGAAGTACAGGCACAGGAAGAAACCTTCCTGGGAAGAAGTATGTTAGCACAACACCAGAGAACAGTGAGTTTGGAACAGGCCTATTTGCATTTTCTTCTAAATAGCTGTGTAGCTTCAGATGATAAACTTGCCGTGGGGTTGGGTCATTTGGGAAATGTGTTCTGATGATTAGCTTCAGGAGATTTATTTGTCATGTCCTGGAGAATAACACTTGTGAGTGAATGAGGGAAGCTGACATAGGACTGAATTGTAATGCATCTCTTATTGGACAAGCCTCACATGGTTAGTGGGGAATCTCTCCAGATGATGTCCTGTCAGTGCCCTGAATTAAGATAACTGGACCTTTCCTTTCTACCTGTCACTGATAATCAGTAGCTGGATGCATGCTGAACCAGAGGTGGGGCACAGCCTTCGGCAAGGAAAATTCCTATGGCTGAAGGCATTTTCTGTCACAGTTACTCATTTATGAGCACCAGCAGCCAACAGCAGCTAAACTGAGTCCTTCAGTCCTTCAAAGGTACTCCTAGGAACACAGCCTGGCCCCCCAGTCCTTCAGTTTCCTCGTTGTTAAAGTAGGGGTAATAGTGCTCTTCAGAAGAGCATTGTAAATTAAAGGAATTATTTTATAATTTGCCTGATATTTGGTAGAACTCTATAGTTGCTAAAGTAACTAGAATAAGAATACAAGTTTACATGTAGACTAGCTATCATGGAATTCATAATTATAATTAGTACGGTGAAAGTGGATATCCAGGATCCCCTGCCACAAGGACTAATACAGACAGCCCATGGAGAAGGATATCCAACTGATCAGGGATGGGGAGGGGGGGAATTGGGGAATTCGGGATAAAAACGCATTGTTTACCCACTAAATAATGTAACTCATTATGGACAATAAATATATATTTTAAAAAAGTGTGGGAATTTAGGAGAGAGACCCCACACAATGTTACCAATCTCCTCCTTAACCCCTCCGCAGTCGGAGCTTTGCTCTGCCTCCTGCAGGATTGGAATGGGTATTCTTGTTTGATTTTTTTTTTCTTAAACATGTATGTACTTTTTCTGGAGATTATTTTTTTTCAATTCTGCACGCCAATATGCTAACAACAGTTAGGATTTTTCTTCAGATGGGGGATTGTGACAGTTTTAGACAAATTCACAGATTCCATGCTAAAACTGATTAGTCAGGTATGAACCAACCAGCTGTCTCTGACTTATTTGGGGGAGGTCCTTAAAAGTCACTGAAACAAAGTCCAGTTTCTCTTCCCACATGGCTTCCTAGGAGGAGGAATTCTACATTTCCAGGCCTTAGAAAGGTAAAGCCTTCCCTCACCCCTGAGGGAAGGCTCAAGATTTTCCCCACATGAACCTTTTTCCTCATGGTGGGAGCCCTCAGTTATCTTTCCTTTTTCTGCTTGTTTAACTGAACAGCATAGGTTTTGTTAAACCCTCTCCCACGTGTTCTCCCCACACTGGTGGCTGGAGATCTCTGTAACTTCCCATTTTCTTTTAAATAAAATCTCCCACTGTACCTTATCCTCTGGTGGTCTATAATTTTAATTCTTTAACCTTATAGACAAGAATTCAGGTACTCCTTAAGTTCTGAGGTACATTCAAATTTGCTGGGTATTATCTAAATTCTAATCCCCAGCTCCACCGCTACAAAAGGTACTATGTTCTTTATTCCTAGGGAATTAAAAACAATTTATTGGGGGTTAGAGAGATAACTCAGTTAGTAACATGCTTGATATTAAGGACCTGAATTTGATCTCTAGCACCCATGTTTAATAATAAGCTTGTTGCAGTGGTGTATACTGGGGAGGTGAGCCAGGTAGATCACTGTGGCTCATAGACCAGCCTGTCTAGCCTACTTGGTAAACTCTGAGCCAATGAGAGTTTCTTTCTCAAAAACTGAATAGCACCTGAGTTATGACACCCAAGGTTTCCCCCAGTCTCCACATGCACACACACACATACGGTCACACTCACATGCACTCACACACCTGAACACACATACACACATGAAAATTTATTTTTCTGCATATTGACATTGATACCCTGATAGGATTGTTTTGACCTTTCTTTCAGGCTGAGGCAAAGTAGTTGTTAGTAAATTTCCTAGAGTATTCTCTAATGAGGCAAGCCTCTGCGATAGGAAAAGTTTCTTCCTTCAGAAGGCACTCTCTCAAATGGATTATACATTTGCTAAGACAAAGACAGTTTGGCCTAGGCCAAGATGTAAGTTGAATAGCAAGTACAGTTAGTGATAACTTCCTAAGAGGTTTGTTGTGAGTTCAGCATGGCACAAAGGGAGGAGACGGGCTATGCTAATGTGGTATAAGGAGATTTGAAGCTACTATCACTGAGATCAATGTCCCCCTAAGTGCAGTGCTAAATGAAAATGTCCAAAGTTTCTGCCCTTCTTTCTAATGTCAGAACAAAAATTTCCAATGTATGTGAGTCCTGATGAAGCTGGGACTCTCTCCAGAAACACACTGCATACATCAATGTCTATCATTTATGGTAGTAACTCTGGAAGCTCAGACTTCAAGACTCCTTTCAATAGGAATCAAGGCCCTTGCAGTCCATGTGATAATCAAATGTAGGAAAGACTTTAAAAATATAATTCAATATCTAGCTATTAATCTGGCCATCTTGACACTGACTTACTGGGTGTTCTCATTTAGTGGAATTGGGTGATGTGACCAGCCACCTCCCTCTCTTGCTGGCATGACTTCCTCACCTTGATGGCACTGGAAGCCAAAATAAACCCTTCAACCTTTAACTATCTCTTGTTAGATATTTGTGCAGAGCAATGAGAAAGTAACTAATCCTTTGAAACAATAAATTCTACTTAGGTAGGGGACTTAAAGGCATTACATAGTATAGATAGGTAATATATCTAGGAGGGTGTTCAGAGGTATTTATTGAAACACAGACTTTCGTTGTACAACAAAAGAAAGATACTGAGAGATTTGATGCTATTTGTCAAAGATTACCCAATTTCCTAGATTTGATGAAATCAAGTCAAAAGACAATGAGTTTTTTCATTCTATTGATATTAACATGAATGTAATATCCCATGAATAAAACTTGTATACCTATGATTCCAAAAAGAGAGAGTATGAGTTATAGGTGACTATGTTTCTGCAACTTGACCATATATAACCATGGACTCTCAGAGAAATTAACATCTGATCTAACTTTCCATTCTGGCCTTAAATTCTTTTAAGGCATCCCTGCCATGTAGCCAATCAGCTTGATCTGTATCATAGCCATAGAGTAAAGACTTAATTTCACCTCACTGGAACATAATCCATTCTAGACATGATAGGAAGTCATGTTTTGAACCACATTAAACTATATATCTTAAGCATTCATTCTACCCTTTCTGCTATGAGGAATACGAAGAATAACTCCTATTAGGATATTTACAAAACTAATATTGCTTCTTTGTTCATAATCACTTTGGCTTTCTACAAGGTAGGAGCCTACAGTTCCTTCATCTGCTTGTCTTATATTTGTGGATTCTCCCCTTGCTTCAATTATTATCTGAATTACCTCACTGATTTGTCTAATAAATAATTATGAAACATCTCCTAGGTGGAAAGATACTGGTAAGCTTGTACACGAAATGGTGAATATAATGTATTTTCCTATTAAAGGTAGAAAAAATTAAACATTGTTGTGATTGTTAGGTTTCGTTGTCAACTTGATCTTTTTAATTATCTTCGGTGGGTCTCTGAGGATGTTTACAGCAAGGCAGCCTCTCAGCAAGGGGCAGGATGTAAAGAAGCTCAAAGAAGCTGGAAGTAAACATCCCTTCCTGTGTGGGCAGTTTAGGAAGGAAATTCCAGAGACTCAGGAAACCATTAAGTCTGGGGAAGGGTTGCAAGACCCCAGCCTAAGCCTATATAAAGGAGAAGAAATTCTCTTCTTGCCCTCCTGCCTGCTTGTTGTTCTGTGTGTATGGTGTTGGTGATGGCTTTCTGTCTCTGCTTGGACTTGTGAAAGGGGAGCAGCCTCTTGCATTCTGGAACTTCCCCTGTATCTATAGCTACAAATAAATCCTTTCCTCCCATAAACTGTGCCTGTTTTGGAGATTCATCTCAGCAACATGTGGGCTGACTATGACAATTGTGATATGCTATGAGAAGTGATCTGATGCCTGTTATTTATAGAGAAGCCTAGAGAAAGGGAATTTAATTGAATCCTCAGGTCCAACATGACTTTTTGAGCATCTACATTGAGAGTTTAAGGAAGGGGGGAATGGGATAGTGGGTAGAGATAGGAGATATGAGATCTGTCTGCAGAAGAAAATAGTATAATCATGTATCTTGTAATGTCTAGGACTTTATTATAGTGGGATTACCAGATCCTTAGCTGACCACCACCATTATCATTCTGAAAAACCAAGTGTTTTTCACAAGACCTTACAAATGGTTTCTTAAACAATTTTGGTGGTCTGGTCATATTACTAACTCATTTTCCATTTATTGTCAAATAAAGCCATAAGATTTTATATATTAATTGCTGTTGGCCTAGACATCTCCTGCTACATTACTCTGCAGTTGATCTGGAAGGATCAAGTACTTGAACTCACACTCATCCTAATTTCATTCCATTAGATTTCATTCCTAGGAGACCACTTTGGATCTTGAATTTGCCAATAATTTATTCTGCTATCTCCTAATTGAAACGGAGCCTTCCGAGCTCCATGTCATGCATTTCCTTTATCATTTTACCATGGCATTGATGCATGTGTTGAACTTGAGTCAACCAAGGACGATATACTAGAAAGCATATCACCAAAGACATAGATCCATTTAGTTATAATCACTCAGCCACATTCTAATCTATTTTAGGGCTGCTATTGAGACCATCTTTCTTTATATAACTTGCAAGGATATCTTGAGAGACTTTTGCAAATTCTTCACTGAAGGCCTGTTAAATCTTGTCTCCTTATCTAATAACCTGTCATACTGTAAAATGAAGTTAGGCTGGCAGAACTAGAGTCATTCAGTTGTTCTTGGTGATATGAAGCAGTTTTGAGGATTTCTGCTTCTTTTCCTACAGGGACAGAACTAAACCTCCCTTTTTGTATGTTCCAGGACTTTGCAGATGATCAGTGTCAGGCTCACTATTTTCATTTTCAATCTTCTCCGTTTTAGAAAAGAGAGGAGAGCAGTGGAGAGGAGAGGAGAGAGAGGCATTTACTCACCTCCACATCAATGACATTGCCTCATGGAAAAGGTGTTCTCAGCCAAAGTAAAGAGCAACCCCTGTTCTTGACCTATGATGAACCAGTCTTCCCATAGACACCCTTCATCCCAAGACCTCATGTCTCTCATCTTCCTTGTTCCCATTCATCATGTTGGTCGGGCAGATTTAGTTGGAGGTGTGAGAACATCAGTTCTCTTGACCTTAGCTCACTGAACTGACATGATAATCATGGGCCAAAAATCATCCTGTCAGTGGTTTTATCTAGAAAATTATTCATGACACCAATCTAAATTATTTCATCTCTATTGACTTAATACTCTGAAAAACCAACAGAGTTCTCTCTCAGATATTAATAAATCATATGTTCTGAAATTATCTGAGCATTTTAATAACATAACACATTACAAAAATATGTTGTGTACATCTTATGCCTTTTTAAGTGTGAAAATGTTGTCCACAAGTGATAATGAAGTCAAATATTAAATATTCAGACTCTTGATATGACCTGGGAAACCACCAAAGGTCAATGGTTCCTTTATAGTTCAAGAGACATTCTCACTAAAAGTGTTTGCTTCTCCAAATAAAAAGCTAGTAATTTATATCAGTGATTTTTAAATATGCTTGATCATCATAATTTACTAACTAGCTTTCTAAAGACAGAGTACAGAGCAACTCAGTGCAATTTCTGATTTTTAATTCAGGAGGGAGTGGCAGTGTTCCAGAGCTTGTGTTTTAAGATAGTTCATTCTTCTGAAAGCAAACCATTTCTATGCTACTTGTCTATAGGATCCTTTGGTGTGTGTCATATATCATGTTTGGACATTGTGTAGATATGTATATATGTCTTTACATGTTTGTGTATATACAAGAAAGAAGGGAGGAGAACAGAAAAATAAACATGCAAGGATCTCATGAAAATTAATCAGGAGACAGCAGCTATTTCTGTCTGAGAAACATCTACTAAGCATCCATGGGAGTGAAGATGAATTTTACAATATGTTCTGAATAACTAGACACAGGTGAAGAACACATATAGCAGAAAATCAGAACCAGTATTGAAATCAAATTAGCTGAGGATCTGTATTGGGAACGTTAAATATGTGTGAGCTGAATGACCGAGAATTCTGTGTTCAAGATAAAAACCCTCATGCAAAGGAATGCCAGCTTTGTCATACACAGAGGGGAGACAAATAAATATGGGATACAAAAAAATATAGGGGATGACTGAGGAATGACTGCATGTAAGAAGGGTAATCTGACAGTTCCAGGCCAAAGAATAATTCCTTAGAGGGACTTTTCCTCGTTCTCTGTGAATGCTTTGGAAGGGCATCCTAACATGAGGGCTATATTATTGCTACCAGCTTACAGAAACCATAGAGTAGGTTATATGTGATGCCAGTGTGAGTTTACTCACATATGAACAAGTCCAAGTCCCCTTGGTTCAGTCTAAAAGCAGTCCAGAACTGGATGCATCATGTGCAGAATCGCAGTAGAGATGGATTACTCCCCTACTAAACACAGCCTGAAGTTGCTCTGAGAATACCGTCTGATATGAATACTCACATCATGCACTGAAGCTGTTGTATATTTTCTATTTATCTTATTTAGTTTGAGTAGAGTGATGATCACTTAAGGAAATAAGTTGATTTAATATTCTCCTGTCTCTGAATGACTTTGGGGCTCAATTACTAGGGTAGAGGCAGAAGAAAATAAGTGCACACAGAGAAAAGCATAGTTCACAATACAAAATTATGAAGGCTTCATTTTATAAGGGTGATGACAAGTATACTAACCTTTTTGTAATGTCCTTAACCAAGGAACAGAAATTGCAACACAGTGAATATTAGTGTCTTTCAAAAGCTAGCCTAGGATGTACTGGGTGTCATTAATTAGGCAGTATTTCTAGGAGTTTGAAACTAGGTCTTCTCTGGGGTCCTAAATGACATTTCCAGCTTTACGCTATCATTGAGTGTTTTATTTTTTTCTGTCTGTATTAATCATAAGACCCACACTTTATAATCAAAGATGTCTATGATGTGAAAACATATTTTAAAAACACTTATTGTCATTTAGCAAAAGTGATCATTCATAAAGTTTGATCATTCATTCCCATTGCCATGAGGAATTTCTCATTTGTTTGAATGTGAATGTCTGTACCCCACACCCCTAGGTATTTTTAATTCAGTTTAAGCTTCCTGCTAAAGTCTCCAACAGCCTATTGGAGGAGGTGTCACTGGGGACAGATCTTGGGGGCCAATCTTGATTCCAGCCCAAAGTTGTAAAGAGAACAGTTTGAGCTCTGGTGGTTTGTGTTTGCTGGTGTTGGTGTTTGCTTGCTGAAGTTGTTTCTCTCTGCTTGGGTCTGTGGACATAAGCAGCTTCTTCCACCACCAATAGAGTTTCCCCTGGATTTGTAGACTAGAATACATCCCTTCCTCCCATGAACTATGTCTAGTTGATGAACTCAGAGCTGGTTTTAGTCAAAACACCATTGATATTTGTTTTCCCACTATAATTATTCAGTATTATCCCCCCCCCCTTTTTTCCCCTCAGTGCTCTGGGTAATATATTATCATTAACAGGCTAATGGAGCCACTAGTCATTTGAATCATTTTAACATTAGTGACTTATGTGCTTGTTCAGTTTAATTCTTTCTGGTTATGCAATCTCTAGAAATAAAACTTCACATTTCCAAACACATTTATGATTCAAACTGTGGTAGTTTGAATGCATGTCCCCCCCCCCATGAGCTCAGGTGTTTTATTAATTTAACAACTTGCGTCTTTTATAATGTGGGTCTCCTGCCACCTGAATGGAGGTGTCACTCCTGGGATCCAGCCCTAAGTATGCAGAGCAGCCTGAGCTCTTGTGGGGTCCCTACTGCTTGCTGCCTGTTTGTGTTTGCTAGCTGATGGTGGATTTCTTTCTCTGCTTCGATTTATGAATGGGAACCAGCTTCTTCCAGCATAGAGAGCACTTCCCTGGATATGTAAGCTAAAATAAATCCCTTCCTTCTGTAAAATGTGTCTGGTTTGGATGTTCATCTTAGCAACATGATGCTGTCTACAACACAAACATAACAACTTTTCCTCTCTTGTTTCTGCTCTCTCAGAGAGAATTAATCCAAATCAAGATGGGTCTTAACCTTTCTGGACTTTACTCCTTCAATCTGTGACAAAGATGAGATATAGTGACTCTGGTACCTGTAGTCTAGACCAACATGCTTTTCAATTGAATTAGTACAAAAAAAATCTCAATGAAAGAAGAGTTCTAAAAAAACTGGATCATCATGAAAATAGAATTCCATACAAATCATAGTGAAACTTTTGGCATTTAAAATCCTCATCAAGATGAATTTTGGGTAGAAAAACTGAAGAAAATAGACAAGAAGGAGATTCTGCCATCCTTAGTTGCCAGCTATAGGACCTCAAGTAAGGTGGGAATACAGAACAGAAATGCTTAGGGGAGATCTGATGCATATCTTCCCTTTGATATTCTCTAACTTGTTAGTTTCCTATTTATCTATTGGACAATACCAAAAAGATGCATTTTATATTTTTAGTGTGTGATTACTATTTTTTAAGTTGATATGAGTCTACCTCTTCCAAGGAAAATAAAATCTTTAGTAAGTGTTGCAGTCAGCTTTCTAGTTGCTGCGCAGAAAAAACCCAAACAAAAGTGGCTTGTGGAGGCTTATTATTATTCTTATTATTTGGCTTATAGACTCAAGAGGAGACTCCATCTTGGCAGGGAAAATGATGGCATGAGCAGAGGGGTGGACATCACCTCTGCCACAGCACTGCAAACAATGGCAGGAAGGTGTGCCAAACACTGGCAAGGGGAAACTGGTTTATAATCCCCAAATGTCCGCCCCAGCAACACAACTCCATCAAGGTTGTAAAATTCAAACTGCCATCAGATGAGGATCAATTACCCAGAACACATTCATTTGTTTGTGGGGGACACCTGGATCAAACCACGACAGTCTGCCCCTGACCCCCACAAACTAATAATGATACATGATGTAAATACAATGTGTTCAGCATAATTCTTAAGTCCCCACAGCTTTCAACTGAGCCATAATACCAAAAATAAACCCATAATGGCACAGAACATTCACACTGCAAAACATGAGGCATGGCAAAAACAGACTGAACCAATACAAGATTTAAAACAAGCAGGGCACCATCAACCTCTAACTCCAAGTTCAATGATTCTAACTAATAACAAGTCTCTTGGAGATCTAATTCCGCCCCTCCAGCTCGGCTACTCACAGTCTGGGAAAACTTCATCAGGTGCTGGCAGCTCGCCTTGGCAGCAATCCATAGTTGTGGCATCTTATTGGTTCTCCATTGCAACCCACAGTTCATCCTCATAGCTCCATTGGGCTCCCTGCAGTCAGGCCCCTTACTTCAAAGAATTCACATTCTTCCAGCGGTTCCAAAGCAGACCAGCTGGCCCAATCTCAATGGTTGTAATCTCTCAAACAATTGCAGGTGAACGGGCAGCAGTTTTGATCCAAAGATCTTTCTTTCTGTGCCATCTCCATTTGCTCACACCAGTCCATCTTTACATAAAACCACCCTGCACAGGTTTCCAGGACACAGGCAGGCAGAACGCAGGAAGCCTCTCACACAAACTGCTTCTGGCACAGTCCTGATAAAGTTCTTTCTCACCCTCGTAAGCCAAACAGTCCATAGATCTCATTACATTCAGATCTTTTAAATCTGACCAGAATGATCCATCACGCTGTACTTACAGCACTGCAAGGCACCTCTTAGGACGAGGTTTCCAATCCATCCATATTCCTCCTGCATATCAATTCCAAAATGCCAAAGCCACAGAATCAGGGTTCTAGCAGCAACAGATGACTCCATATCCTTGTACCAAAACTGTTGCAGTCAGTTTTCTAGTTGCTGAACAGAAAGAACCCAAACAAAAGTGGCTTGTGGAGGAATGGGTTTATTTGGCTTACAGACTCGAGAGGAGACTCCATCCGGGCAGGGAAAAAGATGGCATGAGCAGAGGGGTGGACATCACCTCTGCCACAACACTGGAAATAGCGGCAGGAAGGTGTGCCAAACACTGGCAAGGGAGTAGCTGCCTTATAATCCCCAAAAGCCCACCCCAGCAACATAGCTCCATCAAGGTTGTAAAATCCAAAATGCCATCAACTGAGGATCAATTACCCAGAACACATTCATTTGTTTGTGGGGGACACCTGGATCAAACCATGACACTAAGGAAGTTTATTGCAAGAATTAAAAACTTGTATGTTGATCAATGGATTTATCAGTCATCAAAATGTATTAACATGGCGCACAGAGAATATCTAAAACCTCTAAAATCTATGAGTGGCAGTTTGGATTTCTTCCATCCTGGGATGAGATAGGCATAAATGAAAGTTTTCAGAAAGCAAAAGTTTGCAGGAAACTCTTTTTTTAACCTGCAATAGTAAATTTAACCCTGTGGGAACGTTCTCATTTCTCACAGAAAGAAAAAGTAATTACTAGGAATTCCTAATTCTATGATGTATTTCAGAACACACAGTATCTATGAGGCCAAGGGCTATGTTGAAGTGAATATTGGGGAAGAGACTAGAAGGAGGAAAGAAGTGCTGGTGACCTTATAGATGGTCTTGGAAACAAGTTGACAATGAACTTTCACTTCAGTCCTTTCCTGACAGATCCATTCCTAAAGGCATCTATTTCTGAGTTTGCTGAGAACCTTAGATCTGGATTAGAAAGAGGAATAATTGCTCTGTTAAGAAGTTCCTCTCATACTCTAAGTGGTAGGAAATTAGACATGCACTTATATATCAAATTACTAGCAGGAGCCATATCAGAGACTTGCCTCTACATTTTGTTTTACAGGGCTATCCTCATGGGTCTCTTCTATCACATGAAAATGGAAAAAAAAAGTTCTAAAAGGCCACCTTGGCAACATGCATATATGATGTATAGTGAAGAATAGGAAAGCTGTGATTTTTCTTTGAAAGAAAAAGTTAAAAAATGCTTTGAGCATAATAGACTGTCAACCATGCTATCAAACTTGAAATTATAGCTGGGCCCAGCAGACTCACAATGTAAATTTGACAGATAGGGCAACAGCCAAGTATTGTGCAAATGTTGCCTGAGACCACAGCTTCAATTCATCTCTGAGGAATCCACATGCAAGGCCTTCTCTCCCAGATACACATGGCCCTATAATTCCAGTCTCTGTTCTCACCATGTGGGGGACTACAACCTTGAACTATGTCTACATTTTTCATTTTATCTCAAGCAAATGAATTCCTCGCAGGTGTGTTACTTGTGAAAGCACACATCCTTCTTGTCATTGCCTTTGAGCTTTGCTCCTTGCAATGTCCAGATAGCCAGAGACATAAATAAAAAGATGCCTAAGAGAAACCCTGGGCTGTAATAAATAGCAACAATATATTGACTTTGATGAATATTCTTTACCTTGGCCCACACTGGCCTGGAGTTCAGTTGGCTCTTTAGTCTTCAATGATGGACACTGAGGCTGTCCTTCTGGGGGATCAGTCAGTACAATGGAATCTAGCCTGGGTTCGTTCCAGTATTTTTTCCACTTGGAAATGAGGGTCTACTTTGAGTTAGCTAATCTTTGAATTTCAAATACACTAAAAATCAAAGCATAATATCAATGTTATCTGTTTGGGGAAATATCTAGAAAATATATAAATCATTACTTTGGTACATATGTTTTAGTTGTGGTATGTGGTGTAACACCCAATTTGCCCAGCACCCTGAGATACAGATAGACACATAACATATACACATAAATGTACATTTTTACCAAACATAGTAGATACTACTTTAGGTCTTGGCACTTTGTTCTAGGTCAAAAGCACACATTCAGCTTGAGAGAGGTCCAGAATTGCTATATATGTTTTAATAGATGCTTTAACAAATTTTGTGACAGCAAAGTGGAAAATACTTAGGGACTTGACTTTGCTTTAGGGGAACAACAGAAGTATCACTGCTTAGAGGTGTCAATTGAATATTAAGAATTTTGTATCACCAAGTCAAATGTGACTCTTGGGATAATCCTTTGGGAGAGGTAATATTAAAATCTTTGTATAGACAAGAAAAGTGGCCTTCAGAAAAATCTAGTAATTTACTTAGTTCTCACAGATAGCACTGGTGAAACTGTGACTTGAACCTGGTCTACTTTGCTCCATACTTTCAGTATCTCAGTGGATCAAATTAATTAGCTGTCTCTACAGGTGTTTTTACAGTGAATACCACTTTTCTGAATTGAACCTGGAAATAAAGTAAAAGAGTAGTGCTTCACTTGGTACCTGTGGACAGTTCAAAGGATCCTGGATGAGGCATAGAACATTGAATAACTCTTTAATCTTTTGTAAAATGAATGCAGCCATATCTCCACTATGAAGTACTGGATGATGGATGGTTTAGCACCATGCATGGCACGTACTATGATGTCCATGGGTGTTATCACTAGATAAATTTCCAATTGTGAGCAGATAAATTCAAATGGCCCTAACCTACACATAAAGGCATATACTACCCTTAGTTCTGTCTCTGTAGCTGTACATAACAAAACAACATATAAAATAATTCTGTAACCTGGACTGATCTTCATAGTAATTAATCTTAGTTACTAAGATTTTGTTTTGCTTTGTTTACTAATCCTGAGTGCATAAGCAATATCTGAGAAGCCATCAGACTCTTCTTACTTACTAGACCATATGAGTATCTGGACTGGATTGTGGTCATGTATTAGAAGCCTACTGTACTACTGGTGGTGCTGTCCTTCCTTACTGGGCTTCCTTCAGGAGAACCCCTTGTTGCTGTCATGGAGCAGGTAGTTTTAGGCCATATCATATGCTTCATCTCTCTCCAGCAGAGTTGAAAAATCTGGGGCTTTTTGGTCATGTGGTGTTAACCCTGATGCTTCTGAAGCTGTTTCCATCAGACAGCACAGGAATCTAGATATTTACCCCATATCTTTTCCTCGGGGCAATTCTTTTTTTAAAAAAAAATATTTCTATTTTATTTATTTGCAAGGATAGTTAGATAGATAGATAGTTAGATGATAGATAGGTAGGTAGATAGATAGATAGATAGATAGATAGATAGATAGATAGATAGATAGATAGAATATGGATGAGTACACCAGGAACTCTAGCCACCACAAGTGAACTCCAGACACATGCACTACTTTGTGCATCTGGCTTTAGGTGGGTACTGGTGAGAAGAACCAGGGTTGTCAGGATTTGCAGGCCAGCACCTTAACTGCTGAGCCACCTCTTCAGCCCAGACTTTAGCAATTCTTGACATTTCAGCTCCCAAAACAAGGTTTCTGCTTTGTAACAGAAGATCTGTTTGCTGAGAGCCCAGTTTAGTGTCTCAGTGCAGCTTGCTCTGGAAGCTAACCTCCACCAAATGGGTCCATACATGTGCAATTGTATCTATGTGAGCAAGATTGGCAGGCACATTCTTCTTAGCTAAAGCCTATACATTATTCAGACAGTCTTAGTTTCTAGGTAGTACTACACCTTACTCAGGGGCCCATCCACAATACCACCCTTCATTCAGTCATCATGTTTCCTTATTCTTGTCTGGGTGGGGTCATTCTTTGGACTGATCTATTTATTTATTTATTTATTTATTTAATTATTTATTTATTTATTTATTTATTTATTTATTTATTTATTTATTTATTTATTTGCAAGCAAGATAGAAGAGAAACTGACAGTGAAAATGGGCAGTACAGAACCTCCAGCCACTGCTAAAGAACTCCAGGTGCATGTGCCACAGTACATCTGGCTTTACGTGGGTACTGGGGGGTCAAACCAGGGTTGTGAGGCTTGGCAGGGAAGCTCTTTATCTGCTGAGACAGCTTTCCAGCCCATAGTTGTTTTTTTTTAAAATATCCTTCATAGTTTGAAGTAATCCTGTTAAAGGATATTGCTGGATATTTTTTTCACTTGGATTTGATTAATGTTTTGCTCATGTTTATTAGATTATTAATGTCTTTGGTTGAAGAAGACCACAGGATAGTGCTTTTCACTGTGGTCTATTAAAGACACATATGTTGTATGGCATCACTATTGATGTTGACCTTGCTGAGGAAATTTTTGTCACATTTCTCTACCATAGAGTTACTCTGTCCCTTTCTCCTTTACACTGTACTCATTTTGAATAATATCACTTAAATAATATCACTTAAGTAATATCAGGTCAGCACTGAGGATAGCAGAGATAAAGAGGAAACACGAATAGAAGCCTGAAGGAAGCAAAGAAGCCTAAAGCCTGAGGTTATTATGCTTTGGGTTAAATTATTTTACTCATCAAGTGATAGGAAACATTGACAGGAATTTTCTTTCCTTCAAGAATAAAGAGGAGTGGTCCCTGGCAGGTGACTGTAAGGCAGAATATCAGCATAGGGATGGGTTATAGTGACTGGCACCATCCTTGTCTCCAGAGTTCTGCTAGGCTGCAGGAGCCATACTGGATCTAATCTAGTCCTGGAGAGCACATCATGGTTACATTTCATGTTCAATGTAAAATCTACTTGGAACAAAGTGGTTGAGGGTCACTCAGCTATCCACAAGCCAATACCTTCTGGGGCTTTGGAGGAGACAGAGGCTGGCAAGGAGATTGGAAAATGAAGAGGTGTTGATTCTGCTTACCTCAGAGATGCAAGGATTCTCCATGAATTCCTTCATAGTAGATGGAGCTCCTTTGACCCTTCTTTCAGCCACTGACTACATGTCTAATAGATGGGTAGAAGAACTTTAGATAGTGTGACAGTTTCAATATAAAATATCCTCCATAGTCTAAAGTGTTTGTGATTAAGTTTTCTACTTAGTCCCCAGCTGGTGGACACTTTTGGAAGTAAAAACTTGCTGTCATAGGTATGTTGCAGTGATGGCCCTTGGGGGTGATTAATCCAGCTCATGGGATGTTCAGAGCTAGCTTTCTCTTGTTGTTCTCTCTCTGCTGCTGATGTATAGAGATATGAGCTGGGTGTCGTGCTTTCTCTACATTTTGAGATTTACCCATAACATTGTAAGCTTGAAAAAAACCCTTTTATCCAATCAGCTGCTAATTGGATGGGTTTTTATTTATTTATTTGCTTACTTATTTATTTTTTTGGTTGCACAAAACAAGAATCTAACTACTGTAGAAAATTGGAACCATGAAAGTGGGATCGTTGCTGCAATGAAACTCACCATGCAGTTTTTGGTCTATTGAAACTTATTTGCAGAAGGAATGTGATGGCTAAGTTTTGTTGTCAGCTTGACCTGTTATTAATCTTGGGTGGTTCTCTGAGATTATTTACAGGAAGGCAGTTCTCTTAGTAGGGGGAAGGATGTAAAGAGACTCAGTGGATCTAGAAACAAATATTCTTTCCTGATCCTTCAGTGCAGGAATGAAATTCCAGAGACTCAGGGAGTCAACAAGTCTGGGAAAGGGTTGTAAGACTCTGCCCTAAGGCTATAAAAAGGGAAGGAAATCTCTCCCTCCCTCCCTCATCCCATCTGTTTTTGCTGGCTTGTTGTGGTGTTGATGATGGTCTCTCTCTCTCTCTCTCTCTCTCTCTCTCTCTCTCTCTCTCTCTCTCTCTCTCTCTCTCTCTCTCTCTCTCTCTCTCTCTCTCTTCAGACCTGTAAAAGGGAGCCAGCCTCTTTCATCATTATGGAACTTTCCCTGGATCTGAAATTTCTATAAATTCCTTCCTCCCATAACTGTGCCTGGTTTGGATATTCATTCCAGAGGTGTGTTCCTGGCTATGACAAAGAATATGGAATGGTTTGGAACTTTGGAATAGAGAATCCTTACAGTGCCACAAGCAGGTTTTGGTGGGCCTAAAGAAAAAAACGCTAAAGCAATATCCTGCTCCTTAAGGTCAAACTTCACTCCCTCCCTGCCCATTTTAACATCTGATGACAAAGCCCACCTGGTATTGATTTTGGAAGCATGACAAATGTAAGAAATAGTATCATGAAATGCAACTATGGTTCCAGAAGCTGCAAGATGCAGCACTGTGAAGCAGGGCTACAATCCCTGCATGGAAGTCCTGTGAGGCCATTATATGGAGACAGGAAGACTAGAAAGAGGGGTAGTGGACCCCAGGACTTTGGATAAGAAGTACTGTGGAAAAGCTTAAAGATGAAGCTGCTAATGCTGCTTGACTGGATCTTCCTGAGAAGCAATCAGCACAGTGGAGCGGTAGAATAGGGCCCTTTGGAGCCAGATGTCATCATGGACCCCAGGTGCCACCTATGGAGTTATGGGATTTGATGTTTGTCCTGCTTCTTTTTGATCTTCTGTTGGTCTAATCTTTCCCTGTTATGCCTTATTTTTGCAATGGGAATGTTTACTCTATGTCGTGTGTATAGAGTATGTGGCTCATGGTTTTATTTTACAGGGTTCAGAATTAAGAGATTATCTTTAATATCAGATGAGACTCTGGACTTTTTAATGGTAATGAAATGTTTAAGGACTATGGGGACTTTTACAATTGGACTGAGTACATTTTGTATTGTGAAATGGTCATAAATTGATAGGAGCATGGGTGAAATATGATGGTTTCAGTATAAAATGTCTCTCATAGCCTCAAGCTTTCTACCTAGCCTCCAGCTTCTGGAGCCTTTGGGATGTGGGGTCTTGCTGGAGGAAGTGTGTTGCTATGGGCGGACCTTAGGGTTAGTCCAGCTGATTGGCTATTCAGAGCTCCCTTGCTATTACTGTTCTCTCTCTGCTGATGACATATGGAGATGTGAGTCAGTCGCCTTACTTTCTCCACCATGATGAACCTTCCCCTTGAAGCTGTAAGCCTGAACTAAAGGATTTTCTCTCATAAGCTACTTTGAGGGGATGCTTCATCGTGGTAGGGAAAGCATGGTATGAACCAGAAGTTGGCTCATATCATCACATATCAGTAACAGGGAGGAAGTAGCAAAAATGAGCTAGCAAAGTTAGCTGGGTAATAAATCACAAGGTGTCATGGTTTGATCCAGGTGTCCCCCACAAAAAATGAATGTGTTCTGATAGATCGATCCTCAGCTGATGGCAGTTTGGGTTTTACAACCTTGATGAAGCTGTGTTTTTGGGGGCGGGCTTATAGGAGTTATAAGCCAGCTCCCCCTTGCCAGTGTTTGGCACACCTTCCTGCTGCTGTTTCCAGTGCTGTGGCTGAGATGATGTCCAGCCCTCTGCTCATGCCATCGTTTTCCCTGCCAGGATGGAGTCTCCCCTCGAGTCCATAAGCCAAATAAACCCATTCCTCCACAAACCACTTTTTTTGGGGTTCTTTCTGCACAGCAACTAGAAAGCTGACCACAACACAAGGCATGCCCCCAGTGACACCTGTCCTCCAACAAAGACCCACCTTCCAAAGTTTCCACTAGCAGGGGATTAAGTTTGAGGCTTAATCACAAACACATGAAGCTATGGGGGCATTTAAACCCCCACAGATAAAATCAGGATGGATGGTGCCCTTTAAAAAGTGCTTGTCCATACCTGTAGACAGAGAATGTGGCAGCTTCTGTCCAAGGTTGTTCTCTGGAAATTAGTCAGCATTTACAGTGAAAGAAGGAATGAATAAAACACTAACAGGAATATGTCAATCTGAGCATGTTAGTAACTGCTCTCAAATCACCCGTAGACTTTCAGAGGAGCCTCATGGAGTATCATACATGCCTCTTTGAGAGAGAAGCTTACGTGTCAGGCTTTCTCCATTTAAAACCTGAGAGATAGATACTCTGAGAACTGTAGCCTGTACTGCATGGAGGCTGGCATTTCCAGGCAGTGCATCCCACAATCCAAGCTTCTTATAGCAATGCTGACTCAGATTCTAAACTCTCTTCTTTCTCTCTTGGGATTGGGGAATTTGCCTATGCACCTACTACTTCAGTCCAGAAATCAATTAAGTTAGTGAGTGAACAGGGTTTGGAGCTCATATGAAAAGCAGTTTTCTTCAGTAACTTTTTTGCCCTTCTGCTAGAGAGGATGTTTCTCTGTGTCTGTGGCTTTATCTCCTCTGCTTTGAACAATAGTTTGCAAAAACAAAAAGAAGTTATTGGGAGCCACTGTGTAAAGCTTCCCTGACTTCATTCAGTCTTCCAAAGTGGAGCACCTGCAAGGAATTTTAGGCCAGCCAGAGGAAAAGATTGCAGATCTGAAGACCCATCTACACACCCAATCAATTATTTCATTGGGTTTGAGATACTTGATCATTCACTTACTTAGCTGTTTCAACTTTTAAAAGTGGAATGCAGGTAGTTACTTGGCCAAATTAACCTTTCTGATGCCTGCACTGACTGTCTGGGTTAAGCAGGCTGGAGAAACAACTTTCCACACCACCAGAGTTTTATGAGTCTCATTTCCTTTGACCTTTATTGGAATCACCCTGTTATCGGACAACATGTGTCTAAAAAGTAGAAGAGGTCCGCTTGCTTTATACCAAATTCAGTAATATCTGACCTTGCTTTTCAGCTGTAGAGTATATTGTTTAGATCATGAAATTGATGAGGTGAGGAAAAGAGATGCTGAGAGGAAAATAACCAAAATGAAGAGAGAGCCGAGGAAAGGCCTCACAGTGCAGTATGCTTACATTTAAATTAACTGATGCTAATTTATTTACTTATTATATGTATGGGATGCACCCATTGCTTATTAGCCCCTGGATACATTTTAAGAGGTTCATAAAAAGAGACACTCCTTGTCATTATGGCTAATTAACATTCAAATTGACTAACTAACTAACATTTAAGCGCTAAGAATAAAATTGGTCATGGGCCAGTCAACATTTTCATCAAATGTCCTTAAATAGAATCCATTAGTTGGTTCCTTCTCTTTTACTTTTCTACCTGCTGCCAAAATATCTGGCACCAGAGAATGTAAAAATTGATCAGGGGAACTATATCATTACCACTGCAGTGATTAATACCCAATGTGTTCCTGGGCTCATGCAAGGAGGATATGCAAAGCTTGATTAAATGGACATGGTTTCCTCCCAGAAGAGGTCTATACTGCAGCTATAATTGATGCAGAAGAAATGAACACATCACACTCAGGGTTTATATGCTGTATTGTTTTGGATTTGCTTTGCTCACACAGCTACAATAACCAAAGCATATAAATTAGTGTGTATGTATAATAGTAACTTTTCCTGATTGAATATGCGTTCTGAAAGATCCTTTCATTATTGTAAATCTGTTCAGGGTAAACACAGACAGAACAGGAAGCAATACAGATTGGACAATTCAGATGGCTCTTCTCATAATTTCTTGGAGAAAAAGGATTTGGAAGGGAAGGAAATACATATTTTCAGTCATTAACCCACCCAAGTAAATATCTCCATAACATATGTGAAACCCACATTAAAACTATGTCCATATTCAATTTTTATTCCTTCAGTTGGGGGAGAGGGTTGACTGAGACTAGACAAGGGGGGATCAGCCTCATACCATGAAGGTTTATTACTAAGTGTTGTGGGGAGATTTCTTCTTGCTGAGGATCAGGCTGCTGTCACTAGATAAGACCTAATATTTTCATTTTAAACAAACTATTGGTAAATTAACATTTCTAATGATTCCTAAGTTTTAATCTGTGAAGGGTGCTTTATTTATACTATTTTCCCATGAATTAATTCCACACAAATCTAAAATTAAAGCCCAATTATAGATTTATGTGTTTATTAAAACTTGGTGAGCTTCCTTTAGAATTTGAAGCATTTGGGCAAGAGAGATGAGTCAGTAGTTAAGATGCTTGCTTGCAAAGCCTGATGGACTGGGTTCAATTTCCCCAGTATCCACATAAAGCCATATGCACAAAGTGGCACATGTGCCCAGAATTCCTTTCCAGTGGCAAGAGGCCCTGGCATACCCATTCCCAACTCTCCTTCTGTCTCTTTCCTTGCAAATAAATAAATATAAATTTAAAAATAATTAAAAACTAATTTGGAGCATATAAAATTTATTTCTATTCTGATCATTCACCTGTGGCAGATATGACAAAGGGCAGGGATTGGTTTTTAAAACCAAAATTCTGAAATTTACCATCTAGACTGTAAGCTTGGGACTACTTCTTAATCTCTCTAAGTCTCACTTTCTCTTCTAGTAATGTTGTGTAGTTAAAATAAAACTTGTCAATGAGATGTTAAAATGAAATATTTAACAGTGCACTAACATAAATAGCACTCAATAAATCTTAGCTATTGTTATGATACCTAATGATCAAGAAAAATATACAATAAAAAACCCTATTGGCTTTCTACTTTGGCTAATATTTTTTTTCTCATGGAGGATCATCTTAGGAAATTTAAATTTTTTACATTAACCTATGTTTTAGAATGAGTGAAACACAAGCTCTAAATGTTCCCTTCAAATACTTTCCTTTCTCATCTTTCTTGAACCATTACATATGAACTCGTGCAAGCCTTTTGTGCATATAAATAATGATTGTCTTATCCCCCTCTGTGGTGATAGACACAGTGTGTTTTTGTGGAAGTTCGAGAAGCTTTCTATTTGGGTTAAACATGGTGGAAGCACCATCTTCTACCCAGACCTTTCCTTTCTACATTCAGACGGGCTGGGGCAGGGAGAGGAAAATATTGCAGCCTAGGATACCTCCCAGAAGAGAGTCCAAGTATGTAACTGGAGTAGTTAAGTATGGATAGCCACAAAATTATGGGAAAAGTAGACATAAAATAGGGTAAGTGTGTTCAAAGAGATGATGAGGGGTCAAGATTCTTTTCCAGAATTAGCTTATGTCCAAGAATAGCTTAGAGGCCGGGGAATTCTGGCAATTTACATTCATTCCACGACTATTCAATGAGTTACCACTAAGTGACAGGCTCTGTGCTCACTACGATGTGAAGAGTGATGAAGTCCAGAACATGACCTTGACTGCAGTGGTAGTTATGCTGTTAATGGGAAGAATTACATTAGTCATAATTAATATTAGTTGACAACCATGGCCTCAAATTATTATTTTGCAAATAAGCAGAGTAGCAGCTTTTAATAAGGTGTAGGTACCCAAAGTTAATTAGCTTAATGGATCAGCTAAAGGAAGATTAGGGGAAAAAATAAATGTATGAATAGCTTCCCAGAGAGTGCCTAAGGATCTACTTGTCATTTTGGAAAATAGCTACTGGGAAATAAAGATTAAATGATCTCAAAATTAGAACTTCTAATATTCTTTAGCACTCTGCAACTCATCAAAATAAAACAAACTGGCCCTGACAAATCTTGTAAAAGCACCGTTATGCAGAGAGGTCTGAATGAGGTTTTATTTTGCATGAAATGATTCCAAGTTTCTCAGGATTTTTCCATTGAAAACATTCATTCCCTTAGTTACTATTGCTAGAGAGGGTGACACTGAACTGATCATTTTTATAATTTTATAAATCATTTCAATTTAAGGACACTGAGTATGTGTATTAAGATATTCATTGGGGAGGATAATGGAAAACATTGATAATAAATCCTGGTGTTAGGCATTGGGAAGAATTTTAAGTACCTTTGTGCTCTAGACAAAATTCTCTTTTTAAAGCCTACTAGTTCTTGAAATAATTTTGGCTTTTTGAAGCTTAGTTTCCCAATGTTCTGCTATTTCTCCAAGTAGAGGAAGGAGTGAGGGTTGTAAATTAGAAAGAGGAGGACTTGCACCTGCTTTGCGGCTTCTCTGTGTTAGCACTATGAGGCATCTATTGAGCACCACAGTTTCAAGGATCAAGCTGAGATGCAATGGGTTCACCCCAATCCTGTGCCCTCCATCAGCTACCCACTCCTGCTTTTCTCTTTCCTGTAACAACCAATACCCATGCCATTCCTCCAACAAAGGTGGCTTCAGTGATGGATTTGATTGTAAGCTTAGTGAATATGAATCTTGCTTAGTGACTAATGTGACCTCCCTATTTACAGAAGTATCAGTAACTTTAACACTAATTGAGCAACTTGGGTAGAGATTAGATGTCTATTTATTTAAAAAAAGGATGAAGTGGCTCTGGGAGATCCTCAGTAGTTACAGTCACTTGCTTTCAAGCTTGCTGGCCCAAGTTCAATTCTCTCAATGCTCAAGTAAAGTCAGAAGCAAGGTGGTCCACACATTTGTAATCCCAACTATGCCTACAGTAATGGAAGGGAGAGCCAGAAGAATCCAGACGCTCTCAAGCAGAAGCAACAAGAGATATGCTATCTCAAAAAGAAGGTATGCACACTATGACACTCAAGCCCATACATACAGATCATACACATCAACATACACATACACACAAAAATAAATAATAAAAACAGAAAGAGGGAAAGGTATAACTCCTATTCTTAAGAGCTCTCAGGTTTTCATTTTCTCTCCCTTTCTCCTTCTGTGCTTGTCCTGAGTGGTAATGCAGAATGGGAACTGGGAACAGGAGCTTGAGCCAGGTGAGGTCAAGCTCCAAGCGAGTGTCATTGAGCCAAGATCACAATGCAGTGAAGCCTCAGTTTCTTTGCTTATGAAATGAGACCTATAACAGTATGTTTTTTTTGGGGGGGGGCAGAAAGAAAACTAACTAATAAACTGTTTTTCATGGAATTTAAAACCAAGTGTTCAAAGCAGCCAAATTCTTACCCCATTATCTTCTGTTACTCTCCAACCGCACATTGTGACCAGATTGAAGCAGTTATTTGATCAGGAGTTCACTTGTCTTTCTTCCTTTTTTATAGCACTCACTTTATCAGGAATGACCTTCCCAATTATTCCTCCAGCACTGTAAATTACCACCACCCAAACTTACCAGATTTAACATGTACACAGGAAAACATCCAGTTCAACTTGAAGTTCAGTTAGCCAACAGATAATTTTTAAGAACAACTATACAATGTGCAATGGGATATTCTTATTCTAAACTTTTATTCATTTATTGAAAATTCAAATTCAACTGTGCATCTTTATTGTACGTCAACTATCTACTCTGTGTGTGTGTGTGTGTGTTCATGTGTATGAGTGAACCTGTGTGTGGTACATGAATGTGGAGGCCAGAGGACACCCTTTGATACTGTTCCTCTTGCACAATTCACCCTTTTTAATGAGAAAGGTCTATCACTGGCCTGGAACTCAATAAATTAGTGTAACCTGGCTGGTTAGTGAGCTTCAGGATCCACCTGTCTATACCTTCCTACCTCTGGAGATACAGGTGCACTTGCCACTGGGCCCAGCTTTTATTCTAAAAAAAACAATATGAGTTCTGTGGATCAATTACAAGTCCATAGGCTTCTTAGGCTAATATGCTGTTTGCTGAGCTATGACTCCAGCCATCTTTCAGTCTCTTCTGCCTACTAAAACCTATATCTCCTTTGAAAGCTTGCTTGTGTAATAACACATGTCTGTTATGGTCAGACTGCAAGTGCCACCAGGTGATCTGTGGTACCTTCACATGACAGTAGCTCATCTCCAAACCATGTGTCTTAGCTATTGTGCGATCTGTCATCCCACTGCTAAAGAGTAGTTGAAAATGAAAAAAAAAAACAAAAAACAAAAAAAAAAAAACAAAAAAAAAACCCAAAATGTGTGTTATCTACTGATATTTAAATGTTGAGCCTAGTTAAGGATTTGAAAAATCATTCATAGGTTACCAATTTGAAAACTGTGGCTAAGACAATTACACTTTTGACCCATATCATTTTCTCATACAGTCCATGCTAAAACTGGTGTCTGGCTGAACTCCATAGGTAACTCTATTCTTATAGGAAAGTACTAATGGTTTTGTAGACTGCATCTTAATTTTTTTTCCAATCAGACTGTAAACTCTAGCTTTGTAAGACAGTGCTCACTTATGATTCTTTGGGGTTTTTAATACTTAATGCATTTTGAGTTGAAAGAATGAATAGATGAATGCATAAATAAATAAACACAGACTAGCAGGAGTCAACTAAGACTGCCAACAGCATAAACAGTAGGATCAAGGAAGGTGACATACCAGGGAAGAGAGATAGATATCTCAGTCAATACAGTGCTTATCTCATGTGTTAGTGAGGGTTCTCCAGAGGAACAGAACCAACAAAATAATCTGTAGTAAACAAAAAGGAGATTTATTGGTTTAGCTCATGGCAGTCCCACAATAGCAGTCTGCAAGCCCAAGAGTCAAGGAACTGGCCCCTGTTCAGTCCACATGGCTGGATGCCTTAGCACTCCCAATCCAGCACTGAAGCCCTAAAGGCTTACTGGGTAGCCACTGATCTTCAATCTTGGCTGGAAAGCTGAGGAAGCTCTGTTTCAATGCAGATGAAGAGATGAATGACAAGCATCCACCAACAGCCAGACAGGCAGGGAAGCAGGGAGCAGCAGAAATTTCTTTCCTCTTTATATAGCCTTAGGGTGGGGTCTTACAACCCTATTCCTGACTTATTGGCTTCCTGAGTCTGTAGAATTCCCTTCCTGCATTGCCCTCCCAGGAAGGGATGTTAATTTCCAGCTTCCTTGAGAATTCTTACATCCTTCCCCCCTGATGAGAGGGCTGCCTTCCTGTGATAATCATCTAAGACCTACCAAAGATAATTAAAAAGATCAAGTTGACAACAAAACCTAACCATCACACCTCACAAACACAAAGATCTGACTTTGCTTCTCAGAACCCACATTATAAAAATCCAAACATGGTGGCATGCGTACTTGTCATCCTAACACTGAGGAGACAGTGACAAGTGGATCCTGGAGCTCATTGGCCAGCCAGCCTAGCTACTTGGTGAGAGCAGGCCAATGAGAGATGCTGACTCCAAAAAGGTGGATGGCACCTTATATTCCTTTGGGAACAATACCCAGAGATGTCCTCTAGCATCTAGTGCATATGAAAGTTGTGGTCAACTTTCTAGTTACTCCGCAGAAAGAACCCAAGCAAAAGCATCTTGTGGAGGAATGGGTTTATTTGGCTTACGGACTTGAGGGGAGTTTCCATCTTGGCAGGAAAAATGATGGCATGAGCAGAGGGGTGGGCATCAACTCTGCCACAGCACTGCTAACAATGGCAGGAAGGTGTGCCAAAAACGGGCAAAGAGAAGCTGGTTTATAATCCCCAAAAGCCCGCCCCCAACAACACAGCTGCATCAAGGTTGTAAAATCCAAACTGCCATCAGCTGAGGATCGATTACCCAGAACACCTTCATTTGTTTGTGAGGGACACCTGGATCAAACCATGATATGTTCATACCAAAACTAAAAGAAAACAAAAATATTTAGTAAGTCACAGTAACTTGTTGCTTTTTAACCAGTTCCTAGGCAGCAACAGCATGATCCCATCATTGTATTTCCTTATGGCTCTCCAGAGGCACATCCCCTTTGTGTTACATGAAACAAGTATTTTCTTTCACTCTCCAATAATTGCCCTGTCTCAGGCCTCATTCACTCAAGATGCCCATGCAAGAGTGAGAGTCAGTATACAAATAGAAGCATGCCAAGTTTACATTGGGAAAGTCCTGTTGTCAGAGCACACAGCCCCACAGGTACCTAACGGGACCTGGGCAGGTGCCCCAGTCTGCTTTGTCTCTAGAGCTTCTGCAGTAAATCTCACTCTGAATAGAAATTAATTTTAAGTTTCTCAATATTAATAACAGCATTAAGGAACAGCATAATAAAAGTTTATTGACTAATTTTCCACCATAATTTGCCTGTGATTCTTGTGCAGCCATATTATATTTTTATGAAATGGAGATACTGTGTTCGTAGGCTGCATAATAATGATAGGAAAAGAGCAAACGCTACTTTGAAAATCAGTCATTGGGATCTAAGATTTTTGGGGGTTAGAAAACTTAATGCTGTTTCCATGAGAAATGCACAGCATAATTTATAAAATATAATAAGAAAATCTTCCCAACTGGAAAAGTACTAAAATATAGATTATATACCCATGATTGGTTCATATATTATTTGGCTAGGCTCAGAATTAGATATCTTTATTAAAAAGATGTATTGAGAATGGGATCATGAATCTGTCACCAAGGGCTACTTTGGATGTCCCTGATGCTATAGATGAGGAAGAATAGTGACAAACAGATCAAAAATGAGTAAGAATTAACCATTATTTTATTTCAGGCACTCTGCTAAGCACAAATATGTTTTCATTTATTTTGTATTACCAATTTGTGAAGTTGCTTTGCTTAGTTAATAAAGAAATGGGACCTCATATGGGGCTGACCTCGTCTACATAAGACCTACATAATATGAGGCCAACAAAGATGACATCGAAATAGAAGAGGAAAGAGTTGGAAAGAGGAAGGTGTTTAGTGGAGGAGGACAAAAGAATGTGAGAGAAAGGAATTCTGATCAGGGTACATTGTGTGTATGAATGGAGGTTGTCAATAAAAAATATAAAAAGATGAAATGGGTCCAGGGCTAGGAAGATGGCTCAGTTCTTTAGGTACACAAGCATGAGGACCTGCTTGGTTTTCTTGTATCCATGCAAAAACGCTGAACATTTTATGTTCCTCTAGCCCAGAATTTGCTGGCTAGTTTGTTTTGCTTGTTAAGAATTGGTGAGCTCTGGGTTCAGCAAGAAGCACTGTCTCAAAAAATCAGATGGGGAGCAATAGAGGACCATACTTGATGTTGGCCTCTGACCTCCATACACACATACTTACAGGTACATGTGCACCTGCACACATACACCCACACCCACATAAACATACACATACGCACTCACATCTCACATACATACACAGGTATGAACATAAATAAACAAGGGAATGGGTCCAACATTTTCCCCAAGTCAAATAGCAAGAGAATGGCATGATCAATGCTGTAGCGCAGGAGAGAGCTCGGTCTTTAACATAGCTTCCTGCCACACTGCAGCACGAATGCAATAGGAATGGAAGCTGAAAAATAGCAGTAACCACCAAACTTTCTTGTGAGAGTTGAACCTGAAGGAAAGATGGGGAAAAGTACTCTTTATCAGAACCTGAGCTGCTAAGATTTGTATGCAGCCCACACCAGAGTCAGCACCTGAGGTTAAAACAAGCCCTAAAAATATGACATTTGGAGAAAAAGGAGCCTAACTTCACTAGGAGCTGAGAAAGGAAAAAAGAACCAAGGTAGAGTAAAGTCTGTTTCAACACAACTGTTTGCACAGAGCGAGAAGGCTGTGTGTGTTTTCACTGGTACCAGCTGTGTGCTATACAGTATTCAGTGAGGCTTAAAGGGATGTGATCAGTAAAAGAGGGAAAAAATCCTTGGCTTTAAATTGCTGGAGCAGGCTGGGAACAGAGAAGATGTGGTTTTCTCCCATGTCTAAATATATCCAGGGCCACCATGTAATGGGGACAGAGCTGATGCCAAGTGTTGCTTTTTTTTGCCACCTGTTTCACTCTGGGCATTTATTTATCCTGTCTAGACACCGTCTTCTCATTTATGAGTGAGTATAGTCATAAAAGTTTCACAAAGACATTCAAAATTTGGTAGAGAAAATAAATCACAGATTGACTCAAGACATATTAGTCAACCTGTTGCTGAGACAAAACACCTGACAAAAAATCAGCTTAAGGAAGGAAGGGTTTATTTCAGCTTGCACTTCAAGGTTCCAGTCCATTGTGGTGGGAAGGTATGGTGGCAGGAGCTCGAGGCAGCTGGTCGTATTCAGTCCACAGTAAGGAAGCAGAGAGCAATGAATGCTGCTGCTCTGTCAGCTCTCCCCTTCATATATAGTTCACCAAAACCCATGAAATGGTGATGCCCAAGGGAAAGATGGATGTCCCCACTCTAATCAAACTAATTAAGATAATCTCTCACAGATATGCACAGAGGCTAACCTAATCTAGATAAACCCTTCACAAGTGACTCTAAGTCCTGACAATCAATATAAACCATCACAAGGCATATTTTAAATATTGCTATTAGTAATAGCAATAATCATAGAAGATCATTTTAGAACTTCCATTGTTGGTAAACTACTTTATTTCCTTTCATTTAATCTGTCACCATGGCTCTGTGAAGTAGACCAGGGTAAATGAGACTTAGAAAGACTCCACCATGGAAAGAAATTAAGGCTGAACAATTGTTAGCATGATGACAGCCACCTGGCCTTGCTGGGGACACAGCAACACAAGCATTGCTCTTCAGGACTTCAAAACGGACAGGAAAGGATCACCATTTTTATAGCAGACCCCTCTGCTTGCTGGACAAACACCCAACCAGAAGCAGCTTATGGGAGGAAAGGGTTATTTCAGGCTTACAGTACCATCGTGGTAGAAGAAGCTGGCTCACTTCCATAGATTCATAGCAGAATGAAACCACCAAGCAGGCAGTAAACTCTAACAGCAGCGCTCCACCTGCCTTGGACACACCGTGGGGCTGTACCTAAGATCAGTCCACAGTGAGACCTCCTCCAGCTCACTGTTAGAGATGCAAGTTGCAAGCTTAATCAAAAATACCCCAGGTTCTGGAAACATGTATTCACGTTCAAACCACCACACTCTCTTCACCATTTCTAACCCATTTTCCTTTAACAAACAAACAAATGAACAAAATTTTATTTGTCTTAGCCTCGGGAGTGAGGCAGACAGGGTAGAGATAGCTAACCACTTTTTTAATGTCCTTCTCCCATTCACCAAAGCTACCAGACATCAGAGAGCCATCAAGGATGGTGTTCTAGTTGTTCTTGACAACCTGTCTGAATTCCTCTTATCAACTGGTGTGTCCCTCTCCAGAATTTCTGCTTACATCAAGTATCCTTGGTCATCTTCAGAGCAATGGCCTCTGCAGGCAGGAGGCAGGAGGCCTCACATAGAAATTATCCTGACAAGGCCAAATTATTGCTTGATTTGTCCTTCACTCTCAATGACTTCTCACTCTTTTCTTAAGGAATGTCCATCCCTAATAAAGCAGTTGAATATGAAAGGTCTTTGAAAACCCTAGCAAAGAAAAGGTGGGGCCATGTAGAAAGGCCTGGGGTTAGCCTCCCTTATCGCTATATGATCCCATGTGATAAGAAAATTTCTATGTAAGTCTCAAGTAATGGAAAGTCTAGGGAATCTTGTTAGTGGTCTTTCCAGCAGGGTGCACTGCAGAGGGTATATGGTGAGGCTAGGGCAAAGGGCTACCTTGAGGCAGGGCATTCTATGCAGGCACATGTGGAAGCCATAGACAGTGAGAACCATGCTGAACATTAGCATCCCTGAAATCATTGCCATGAAGACAGAATAATAATAACAACTATTAACAATACCAGTGTTGACTTTCAGCAGCCGAAGGGATCAAGGTCACTGGGTCCAGTACTTGAGTTCTCACACTTCAACAGACACTAGGAAACTACACCTAAAGACCAGACCAACCCTCTGTAGCAATGGACCAGTTCACAACCAAAGGCTTTGTGGTTTATCCTCATGGCTCCATGGTTCACCTGCAATAGATAATCTTGGGTAGAAGAGGGAGGGAAGAAAAGAGTTTTAACAAAATTAAACTCTGATTTGATTCAGTTCCTGCCCCCCAAAATCATTTCAATCCTCCCCAGACAATTTAAACCAAAAGAAACTGAGATGGCTGAAATTGAAATTTGGAGATTTTGTTCTCATCCAGTCAATCGGGAGCTCATAGACCTACAAAGAGGTAAAAGCTACATGCTCTTTGTCTGTCTGAGTTGGAGTGTCAACAAATTTGTTAGTCTGCTCTGTTATTGAAGGTTGAAGAAATCCTTAATTTGAAAATCCCAAACTTGAAAATTTTGAGTGCTAACATGTTGCCTCTTCTAGTGAATTCCACAACTGCCCTCAAGTGAAGGGTTATAGTTAACATGCATGTGCACTATAATATGTGAAATTATCTGGAGGCTATCATTTTATAAATTGAAACAAAATAAAAATCAAAATCCTCCCAGCTCTCAGCAGTTTTAATAAAGGATATTCAATCATTATCAATGTATATATCATTTTCTCTGCTTACAGATGGGAGTGGGTAAGACTTCAACCAATGACTTCCAAAGTCATGCAAAAATTAACGTTTTTCTTCTGCCTAAGCAGAAGACCATCTTCCTGAAAAAATGACAATACTAGTGGAAGTGTGTCAAGGGGATATGTACATAAAGATGCTCGTAGTATGTGAACTTGTGAACACAATCGGTGCTCACAAAAATGTGACTTGTTGCTAGGATACAACTTCTGAGATGATGGGTTATAATGGAGAACACCTTGAAACTCTTTTGGTTTGTCAAAAGCTGAAGTGGACATAAGTGAAGGTGTGATGAGGTCAACTTCCTTCTGGCTGCTGCAGGAAAGTCCCATCTGTTAAGAGACGCAAGCAGTTCACTCCCTTGTCAGTTTGGATGTATAGAGCTTCGCTCCTGAACCTTCCTCATTGTCAACCATGCTGGACATCACACTCCCCAGAAAACAAGAAGCACCTGCAAGAAGTGTCTCCTATTCCACAGCAAACTTACCATTTTTGTCCAGCATGGAGCATAATTTTGTGGTTGGTTTTTCCCTCCACTTGACCTCAGATGAGTCCATGAATCCATTTATTGTCAACAGGAGCCAGTTGAAACAAATATATAAGCTGGAAAGGAGAGAGACCCCTGCCTTTTAAACTCCTCCATTGAGCTGTGACTTGGGAATAGAGAACATTGTATTAAGCCATTTCTTTTTGATGCATTGGGCCACGAAAAAGCTGACAGTGACATATGGGAAAGGGTCTGTTAGTGGGATTGGTGCTGATGTGTGATAAATGACACAGTATGTCAAAGAACATCTGTTATCCATCATGCTGGCTTCCTGAGAACAGGAGATGGGGGAAGGAGGAAGAGAAAGAGGGAAGGAGGGGAGAGAGAAAGAGACAGAAGAAGGAGGAGGAGAAAAGAAGGAAGGACGGAAGGAAGAACAAGAAAGAAAAAAGAAAGAAAAAGAAAGAAAGAAAGAAAGAAAGAAAGAAAGAAAGAAAGAAAGAAAGAAAGAAAGAAAGGGAAGAGGAAGAAGTAGGAGATAGTGATGGGGGATTGGCAAATGGATGGATTCAGAGGAAGTGCGGTCACACACAGGTGGAAGGTGGTAGGAAAAGTACCTGTCAGTAAAGCAAAAATAATTTCTGGATGAGCCAAAGTGAGTATCTCCAGCAATCTGCTGCTCCTTTTATCTTTCTTTCCCCTTTTTAAAAAATTAATCAAATGAGCATATTATATCATCACACTGGCAAATGAGGATTTGAACTGACTTGGAGCTGTTCTCTTCCTTGCATTCTCCAGACATACCACTGTGGTGTAACCAAGATCTCTCCTGGGTCAGACAAACACAATCAGCTCTTTGGTAGTTGCAGGTTGATGCCAGGAAGGAGCTTTCAGTTTGGATTTCCTAGTGTCTCACCCTCCTAACTTTCCTATGGTAGTTATGCAAATGCCTGTTTTCTCTATTTCGGGGTAGGGCTTCTCATCAAGGAGACTTCTATTTGAATTGTATTTTTATTCATGATGTTATATGTGTAACTCTTTTGGAGCACCCAAGAGGATAAATACATCCCCATTTCCTTCAAAGACACAACTGCTCATCCTGCTATGTAAAAGAATAAATCTGTATTACTGAGTCTCAAGATCAGAACCAGAATCTCAGGAGTGCTGACGCCTTTATTTTAGATGAGGCTGGAAGCCAAAATGCTTATTGGAAATAATTTATACTTTCATATCTACAGAGTCGCTTTCTCTAAGAATTTTTTTTTATCTTTTTCATGTATATCTGGCCTTTTTTCTATGTTAGAGAAGCAGAGAGAGGGAGGAGCAGAAATAGGATCCTTTGATTTCCTGAGCTGTGCCACCTGATAGTTTTTATAAAATATAGATATAAGATACTGATTCCTGAGCTTTGAGACAGTGATATGACTGAGGAGCAATGGAACTTGCTTTTATAGGCAATCAGCTAGGAACACAGGTCCAACAGAACATGGCTGGCCCCTGCCCTGGAGAGACTGAAGCTCCAGTGGGATTCAGTGATTCAAGATGGTGATAAAGAGCAGCTTCCTGGTTCCCCTCATCCCCTCAGCCCCCTGCATATCCACACCCTTGGTGAGCTCTTTTTGACTCTGTGCTCTCCTCCTGGGTCCATCCACCAATCAAGGTCATGCATCATTTTATTAAAAGACCTGATCCAATTTGACACATAAATTTCTGTTCCCACACCCCTCTTTGGGGGCCACTCTCAGCCAAGAAGAGGAAATCCCTCTTAACTTTGGAGCTTTTCTGCTTTACTTTCTTATTTCTACTCTCTCTTAAATCTTTCATAATTTACTTTTTCTTTGAGTCCCTGTTTTTCAGCACATTGCTAATCATAGGAAAGAATTTGACAGCCACTGTCTTGGGAGCTTGGACAGTTCTTTCAGAACCACTGGTTTGGGGAGTTCTAAACTCACCCAGAGCCCAGGCCCTCAATCCCACAACAATGGGGCCCATACATTTGAACTTTTTTATTGTCCATAATTAGTTACATTATTTAATGGGCAAACAATTGAACTTTTATGACCAGTCTGGTGATTCCTGAGGTAGTACTGTAGCAGTGTGAATAGGCTGTTTTTGCCTCCACACTGATTTTCCCTTCCACTTGCTACCAGTTCCCAGGCATTCTTCTGTGTCTTTGATCACTTTCCTTTACCATATGGGGACAACCACTCATTCAGTAGGAGAGAGTAAATCCTAACGCCTAGAACTATTACAAAAGAGTCTTCACTTATGAAGACAGTGGATACGAACCTTGGAATTGCAATGAACATTATGTTCCCAACAGCCAACAAACGCTTTGAGCTATTGGGGACTCCTGTCTGGAGCCTGAGAACGGAACTGTCACTGTGGGGAGATGGAGAGAAACTGGATCCTTGATGAATAGATTGAGTGTCTTCACCAGGCTTCTATAACACGAAATCTATGTCTAGATGTTTCAGTGACAGGCAGTGTTTAAGCCAAGATGAGTTGGGGTTTCAATCACTCAAAACCAAAAAGAGCTCCACTTGGTAAAAAAAAGTGGGGGGGGCAAATTTAAGGAGGCACTTTTTGCATATCCTTTCCAATAGGTAGAAGATTTGTATCAATTACATATTAGATATTAACGATTCTTATTCTTATTCGACACCTGCTGGAGCAATGCTCTAAGTATGGATCATCAGGAGCTGAGAAGCCCAGTTCCCATTCTCAAAGCTCTTACTAAAAGGGAGCAGGAAGGGGATTAACCTTATAGAGGAGATAATAGGATAAGATTGGGATCAGGAATATCCTCCAAACCTCAGGTGTTGAATGCTTGGTCCTCGTGGGGGGTCATTGGATCATGAGGGCTCTAAAGTCAGCATCAATGAATTAATCTGTGGGTGGATTGACAGCTTAATGGACTATGGGGAAGTGGTGGAAACTTTTAGAGGTGTGGCCTAGTTGGAGGAAGTAGGGATCTCCTGATGTGCTTGAAGGAGGTATTCTATGCATATCCATGTCCACTGGCTGGGCTCCCAGACACCATATCATGAGGTGAGCAACACGGCTCCACCTTGTACTCTCTTCCATGATATCATGACTCACCACAGACCCAGAAACAATAAACCAAGGGATTTTAGACTCAAAATTTTGTAACCAAAAGCCCAAACTAACCCTCCATTTCAGTAGTTTACCTCAGGTCACAGAAATGCAAAGCTGATGAATGCTTTAATCCAACATGAAGATATCAAGAGAGAAGAGGGCACTCTAAACACAAAGCCATCAGAGGAAGAACCTGAGCTCCCCATGGCCCAGAGAGATCCAAACCATAGAGAAAATAGCATTTGGATTTGTTTCATTTGGGTTCCAAGAGCCATGTTTACTATAGCAGGCTCCCATGTCCTGTCTTCGGCTCTTCTTGGGTAACTCTGTGGCCAAAGGGAAGTTAAGATAAAGACCACAGAGGCCAAGCAGGCCCCATTGATTTCGAGTTAAGCAAGCTGATACCATTGAGGGAAGAACCATGTGTTAGTAACCAGCAGAAAGAGGAGACTATGGCAATTACTGATAGGAAATTACTGAGTTTAAAGTTTCCACTTCTCACCCTGTGGCAGGTGAGGAGAAGTGCTGTGACTTTTTCATAGTGGCATATCTGGGAATGTTAAATCATGCCCGTGATGTGTCAGACAGACATGAATCAGGAGAACAGAAGATCACACAAGAATCTAGGCTAAAATCCCAGTTCCTGATTAAGTATCAGAGCCTGTAAAAATAAGCAGAGAAGGGCCTGAGGCCAGTGTCATACAAGCATGCATGCAGCAGTTGGCTGGTTGTGGGGCAAAAAAGGAAAGGAAGGTATAGGCGATTTAGTGTACCATTAAAATTTAACTTGAGATTAAACAAGTTAGGGAATCTGGTTTCTGTAGGAATATAACTACATTTTACATATTGTGAATTTAATTGGCTCTAAGGCATTTAGGAAGAGATATTTCTGGCAGGTACATGGGAATCTCATCACTATGGCTGTTATTTTACTGTCTCCTTGACTAATCTCTTTATTTCTTGAGTCCCATTTCTTCCTTTCACCTCAGAAGTGTACTTGCTTTGTCATTGATCCTTATGTCTTCTTTCTCTGTAATAGCTTTGTTGAGTTTCATATTCACTACTTCTACATTTCATTTTCTGTATTAATTTCCCAAATTGTATCTGTCCCTTTAACCTCACTTGGTCACACATATAATCATTTGTCCAACCATTGACCAGGGAAATCTTAAAATTCTTATTAAGAGTCAAATTGCATGTGCACAGCATGGCTTAGAGGTCTGTTCTCCACAGGATAATCTGCTAGTACTAAAAGGAGAAGTGAGTCATCACAGAGAAGGTAGGTCTTGTCTCACCATCCAGCTTCCATTTCTTACCTAAGACTAACTTCTCTATCTCTCGTGGTCTCCTGATGTTTGGACAGCATTTGCTCACTGTCTTACCTGCTCCTCTCTGCTCCCAGTTCTAATAATTTCTGCATGTACATAAGAGAAAACCCTCCAGTGGGGCTGAGGATGCAATTCAATGACAGAGCATGTGCCTAGTAGGTGTGTGGCCCTAGGCTCTATCTGTGGCACCACCAAAAATAGAATAAATAATAAATAAATGAATACTATCTCTAGTGACCCCTAACTCTTACTGGACCAAGTTTAAACTCTTCCATCTAGAATTCAAAGTCCTTCAAAATCTTAACCCTTGCCAACATAGGCGATTTTAGTAATTGAATATTTCTATTCAAAATATCTGCTCAGTGACTGGTTCTCATTTCCTAAAGCTGACCTCTTCACATTGGTGGGTGAGGTCTTTGTCAGCACCTAAAGCTATCACAGAGACATGTGAGAAATCTGAGTAATGATCTGAGCCTAGTCTCTGGATTCACTAACATTCCTAGAATGCTCCCCTGTTCCTCATCATGGATACTGTATGCCAACCATGTTGAAAAGCTCATTGATAGGTTTCAGGGCTGGCTAACTGGTCTCCTCTCTTAGAGTGTTTCCACATTCTCTCTCTAAGACTAGCACACTAGCCTCAGGGACATTTTCCTTTGCCTCTCAATGGATGTGAAGATACCCTCATTTGTCACCTATAATTCACTGCACATTCCCCTATGACACTGGGACTTAAATATGCATTTGCTCTTCTCATTTCAATATCGCTTGTTCTTATTCCTCACAGACTTGGGCTCTCCAAATCTTTATGTCCTGTTCTTCACACAGCTTATGACAGGATGGGTGGGCAGGCATGGCTGGTTTCTCACCTGTCCTGTTTGTACTTTGTCACATTCTACCTGTTGTTTACAGGAAGGCCTGGTCCAAGGAGATCATAAGTGAATGCTTCAGTAGACCTCAGTGAACACACCTACTCTTACTGAATGAAGAAAGTATTCATTCACACATTCACACATCACCTCTCATCTTTCTGCCCCTCCTCTCACTCTCTCCAACCTGCCCGCTACCTTCAGCCCACTGCTTCCATTTGCACACTCCCAACTTTTTTCATTGCATTGGCAGTTCCCTCTCCAGAATGTTCTTCCCCTGATATTGACATGACTAGCTTTGCTAGTGTGGTAGTTTGAATAATGTCCCCCAAAAGAATTAAGGATTTATTAAAATTATTAATTGTCTCCAGGCTTCTGGCTAGAGGAAGTACCACTTTGGCCTAGCCTCCTGGGGACTGACCCTTTCTAATTTGGATGTAAAATAGTAAGGATAGATATGCAAAAGAAGAGCCGGAACCCTGACCTGGAGTTCTGCATTTTGT
>PVHP010001890.1:0-97832 GCA_004024765.1 Zapus hudsonius | reverse complement strand
TGTGAGAGCCGTGGTGGGGGAGACTGTCCGGAGGCATGACACCCATCAGTAACAACACACTTGGGCCAGGAAGACCGGGATGAGTACTAAGATATACAGGATACCTTGCCACAAGGACTAATACAGACAGCCCACAGAGGAGGATATACAACTGATCAGGGATGGGGAGGGGGGGAATTGGGGAATTCGGGATAACAACACATGGTTTGCCCACTAAATAATGTAACTCATTATGGACAATAAATATATATTAAAAAAAAAAGAAAAAAAAATCTTAAATACATGGAATGACATCTGATGTAGATGAACTACAAGTCACAATGTCAAGATGAGTGGGCTTAACTTGATCCACAGTTTCAATGCCACCCCTGCCTACCAAAATGCCAACTTGGTTAGTGCAAGAAATGAAATGTATAGAATTACAGAGGGTGAGAATAGCCTAAGCTATCGAAATCAAAACTGAAAAGAATGACAAGAAATGAACAGAGTATGGTCATTGGAATTTTTGAAAACTATTTGTATTTATTTGCAAGAAGAAAGAAAGAGGGGGGGGTCAGGTCTCAGAGAGTATGAGTGATAGGACGCAAGAACTAATTTTCTCCCAGGGGTGGGCACTTATGCCCCCAGAATAAGTCACACACCTTCCAGGTATGCTGAGAGTGGTAATGGCTCACCTAGCCCTAAGTTACCACAGCAGCCAGGTGTGGCTGAGGGAGAAACCATAGCCAAAACTGCAGCTTCAGTACCAGCTCAGGGAGATGGGGGAATCCAACCCAAAGTGCAGGTACCACAGCCAGCTGGAGAGCAACCTCACTCCCCCTTGACCCTGGGTTGTGCCAAGCAGCCTGAATTAGTCCTACTTAGACCATGGGGGGCATACAAGGTAGCTCTATGGAACTGTCATAGGTAGAGTAAGCAAGCAAGATGGTCCATGGAAAATGCCTGGGGATTATGGAGGCTGAACGGGATAGTGCCTTTCAGACATGGTGCTATGCCTAATATTGCTCTCTTGAGGAAACAGTTGATGCAAGCAATGGAATCTCTTCATGCTGGATGGACCTTGCTAATGTTCTTTATAAGTATCTGCTTAGCTGCTGACTTCCGAGACCAACTAGTGCTGGATAGAATGCATGCGGACAGGCCCTCAGAGATCCTGCCTGTCCTCTGTGAAAATGTTTTACAATAAGGTTATATTGGGTTTTTGCAAATGTCACAGTGCTATCCTCTGAGTGGCTTGCATGTTAAGAAAGGTCTCTGAGAAGATAGTAAAGACGCCAGTTAGAGTTAAAAAGAAAGATATCCTACATGACTGGAAAAGGGCACTCCTAGAGGGCATGAGGTTGTTGCATGAAAGTCACAGTGCCAGGGAAGCCTAAGAGTTGTTGGCCAGGGAGAACTGCGAGGCCCCCAAAATAAAAAGAGGTGATTGCCACTGTTGTTGGATACGTTTCAGAACTGAATGGTAAGACCCCATTGCTGAAGGGATGGCATGCTTTGGTCAGAAGACAGAGAAATCAGACTTGCACGGAACTGAGCTGAAGCACCCTTGCTGCTGGCTGGCTTCCATGGTGCCGGTAGGTGCTCTGTGGGCAGCCGGGGTCCTGCTCAGAGGTGGACCCTGCCTTCTGCATCACCAACATGCCAGGCAAGGTGTGCCTGCTGGTGTGATAGTGGCACATTTTTGTGGGTTCAGCAACAGTTTTCTGATTGGATTCGAGGTCCACAGAGGGAGTTCATGTCAGGTACTGGCCAAAAGCCTGTGGCTGTGCAGGTCAAAGGCCCTAGTTGGAAAGTCACTGCTATTGCTGCATTATACGACGTGATGGTCCTGTCTAACTGCCTGCTATTCATGTGTGTCTATAGGGTGTCACTGGATTGCTGCTGCTGTCTGCCTTGGTGGTGAGGAGAACTTGCACTGAGTGGGGACTGCTGATGGAGGGGCTCCGAGCTGGTTAAGCTGATGAAGACAAGTAGCTGTTGCTACGACACAGTGGCCAGTGCTTTGACACAGATGGACATCGATCTCATCCTCTTCAAGACTTTGGAACATTGCAGAAGAGGGGGTGGAAAGAACGAAAGAGCCAGAGGAAGGGGTGGAGTGCTGTGTCACAGATTCCTCCAAGTTGAAGAGAGAAAGGAGGCTCTGGAAATTCAGGGAGTCGAGTCTGGGAGACCTAACATTTAAAGGTCACACAACCACTCCCCAAGCTTGTTAGCTAGAAACTGGGGGTGGGGAGGAGGGAGGGAGTTCCAGAGACTTAGAAAGTTAACAAGTCTGGGAAAGGGTTGCAAGACCCCCACACTAAAGCTACATAAAGGGGAAACATCTGCTTGGGGAGAAGAGACTGTTCCATGGAGCTGCCTGCCAGGGATGCAGTGAGCTCCAGAGGTGAGGCTTCCCTGAGTCCTCACCTACGGAATGGGGGCTTTCTGGTGACGCAGCTGCCTTGAGGTGATGCAGCTATGGGAGGGCGTCATCCAGGATGGGATGAGACTTCTGGGGTGTGGCTGCAGTAAAGTCATCTATTGCTCCTGTAAACCACCCCTCACCCTGCACTGTAAGTCACCCCAAGAAACTCACTGTTAAGTCAAACTTGTTTTGGTGTAATCGTCCTTTGGTCCTTTGGTCCTTTGGTCTGTGCCCTCTCTAGGGGAAAAGACCTGTGCTTGAAAAGTTTTCCCATGACAACAGGATTCAGTTTCTTTTCAAAATACAATGACTGTTCTTCCCTTGTCACCTTTATTCTGAACCCTAACCTTACTTCAGCTTCACCAAGAAAATACAAATCAAGAGAAAGGAGGTTGCTCTCTTCCCTGACTATTCTTTCTCTCCACCACAAAGACTTCATTTGCCTCTCCTGTCCTAAGTTCTCCTAACAACACTCAAATTTTTTCAGAAAACAATCCCCCAGCCCCATCTCCCCCAGACTTCTCTGACAACCGTGCCAAACTCTATGGAGCATCCTAATTGTTAGCTCTGTCTCCCTACCTTCCGTTTCATATTCAGCTGCTGTGATTTGGCGCAGGCCTGAGCTCACTGACACCTTTGTTCCCAAGGCCCACTGGCTATGTTATGAGATCAAGTTCCTTCATCTACAAACCCTTCACTTTCTGCAGTTGCTTAAGTTCAAGTCTCATTTTCCTTCAAGGCACAATGAGTGTAAGACTCCTTCCTCAGAACAGCGTCCTGACAACTGGAGGAGGAATTGTGCCTAATGAGACTTGCCCAGCTCCAACCTAGGATGCAGCCATGTCCAGAGGGCTTCCTGGGCTTGTCCAGTCAGCCTTTGATGCTCCAAGGCCTTCCTTCTTCTTGCCCTTCCATCTGACTTCAGCTTCTAATGCTGTTGGTTATCTCTGCAAAGCTACTGATCTTCTTCCCCAATGGGTCTGAACAAATTCAGAAATACAGAAATCAAATCAGAATTGATATGTTAGAGAAAATCGCACTAGAATTTTTCTCTTATAACATTTCTTTTCTAAATTTTGTTCAGCTGTTTAAGAAACATTTTGATATATGTACTGACTTGCTGATGCAGGTTTTCCCACAAATTTTATATGGTGCAAAAAAAAAAGCCCTTGCTTTAGCATTTTTAAACTAGCCCTTCATGGTTGAAATGCAATACATTTTGACCTCTGTTCTCCTGTTTTGGTTTTGCAAGTCATGGAAAAAGCCTGTACTTTGCAGAAATTGTGTCGATGGAGTTCTGGTCTCCTAGCCCCAGCCTGGGTCCATGCACAGCAGGCAGAGCAAAACTGAGAATTGCCTCTCTGCATTGAACCCAACTTTCACTTAGCAGAGGCCTGAGGATTCTGTGGAATTCTTCCACACCCATGCCCAAATTACAGGTACCTCTCGAGGAAGGCACAGGGCAGACAGAAACAAGTGATCAGTGCATTCCAACCCTCTCTGGGTTTTGTCTGTTTGCTTGTTTGTTTTTCTGTAGCCTCTACACATGGTGGCGATTATGTAAAGGGAAACGATCAGGCAGTGTAGCAACTTATGTGGTTCATGTCACAGGCAGGCGTCGCCTTCCCCATGGGTTCTGTCAGAGAGCACATTAAAGGTCCCCAGGGGCAGCAGCTGTGTGGAGGTTAACATGCAACTATAACACAAATCAGCCACACATGGGTAGTTTGTTTGAAAATTCCTATCTAATCATAATTTTTCTCTGGGGCTGAATAAATGGCTCAGCAGTTAAGGCACTTGCCTGCAAAGCCTAATGTCCTTGGTTCAATTCCCCAACACGCACATAAAGCCAGATTCATTCACAAAGTGGCACGTGCTTCTGGAGTTTGTTTGCTGTGGCAAGAGGCCCTGGCACACCCATACTCATTAACTTGTTCTCTCTCTCTCTCCTTGCAAATATATATATATATATATATATATATATATATATATATATATATATATATATATATATATATATATATATATATATTTTCCTCAGAAGGGCAGAGTTCTAGGAAACAGCATTGCTTCTTACTGAGCGAGCTGGGTTTTTATGGCTGCCACCCCTTCTCAGGGCAAAAGGGCAGACCTCAGAGAGTACGTGTTTATACCTTAGCCTAACATTAAGATGGAAAAAAATTCTTCTCTGGTAAGTTAGCAATCATTTGTCATATATAGCATTATAATGCATAGTTACTTCATCCATGAGCTTGTTTCTGGCAGGTTCTACAGGCATGTAGATAGCTGCAGAGTTGCAGCTTCCTGCCCCTGCCCTGGAGCACTGAGTCGCACAGCAAGGGGTATCAACATAGTGTTGCTACATACACACACTTCGTGACTGCAAAGATGAGCTGTCCATGCTGGATGCTTGCTCAAGCTGTACCCGGTATAATGGACACAATCACGCTGATGTGTGATTTGAGAGGCAGCGGGAAGATTAAGTGAATCCCTACAGGAACGTGCCTGGTAAAGGCAATCATTCATTAATTGGGCCAAAAAATGTGTACATTCCTACAACAAGGAAAATTTATAATTACAAAATAAATCGCCTATCATAATTAAATTATGTGAAAATGGGACTTCCTGGAGGCTGACTAGCTGAAGAATGAAGACAGAATCAAAGAGGAGGGTTGTCAGTTTGGGCTGGAGGCCATGTCTTCATGGGGCTGAGAAGGATGAGCAGGAGGTGATGGGGCAGATGGAGGACATAACAAGACAGTCAGTTGACAGTGGTTGAAATTTCATCGTCAGTTTACTCTGATCAGGAATATTTGGGAATTCAAAGCAGGAATAAAGGTGTTATAGAACTCTACAGGCACAATATTCAAGGAAACATAGCTTTGAATAAGAGAATTTTTTTCAAAGACTTCATGTGGTTGGATACACACCTACCTAAGCACATGTATGAGCTAGTTTTATCGTTTCCTGTCTGACAGGAGCAACTCGAGGGAAGAAAGGTCTGTTCAGCTCATAGCTTCAGAGGGTTCTCTTCATGGTCATTTGCTCCCATGGGCTTGGGAGGCTATCACTGCACAGGAACAGGTGGTGGAGGAAAGCTATTCACTTCATGGCTGACCAGGATGCAGAGCTAGCAGGGGCAAACACCCTACCCCAGTGACATACTTCCTCCAGACAGATCCCAACTCCTAAAGTGTCCAAAACCTCCCAAAATAGCACTGCCAGCTGGAACTAAGCATTCATATAATAAGCCTGTGGGGATTGTCATATCCAAGCATAACAGCACGGTTACCACAGTTTTACTATGCATAGTATATACGCACCACATCCAATCACATTCTCCTCGACAATTTGGAAACAAGCGAGGTGAAATATTCTCCTCATAATTTTGGGTATTTATTTTTAATAATATTAGGTTGTATCCTAAAAATATATTCGGATAGCCTCATATATAATTAAGCCTACTAAAGTATAAGAAAGATTAAGTGTAAATTTATTAATTACCTCATGGTATGTTTTGAGGCACCTCACAGACTCAGCAAGAGGATCAGCTCAAGAATATCAATAATAAACAGGAAACAGGACAATAGGGAACGATAATTATGACACTCTATGGATGACGGTGAAGAATAAAAAGGCCTGATATACTAATTAATATAAAAGACAAGTACCGTGGAAGTGTATTGCCTGTATATTCATCACCTCTCAGCTGCTAGCCATGGTACATGATGAAGGTCCAGAACTAATTAGAGATAGACATATGTTCAGCCCAGTTGTCTAAGCCATAATACATGAGAAAGTGGATGATTGTTTTGTGGAGTATAAAATTAATGTACAAAGAGTCCTGAGCCCAAGCCCTGCACCATTCTTTATTGGGAACAGAAGGAGCAGAGGGTTTATGTATCAGTGAACCAGCAACCTCAGCCTCTCCTGCTATTGGAGACTCCTCCTGCCATTTCCTGAGAAGAGAGGAATGTGGCTCAACTTTGGACAAAGTGCAGGATCGGGGTTAGCTCTGGCTCCCCGGTTACCATGAAGCTGTGGTAGGTAATGAACCAGCTTCCCTGGACCCTGCACACTTTATTCTTCCACGGAGACATGGACAGGCACTCACTATTGACCAAGCCCCACTCGGCCTCCTTCTTATGCCCACCTATAAGCACTCACGGGGGCAGTGCCCCTCCCAAGCTTCACTGGACCACCTTGCCATGTCCACCCATACACTCATGTAGGCAGTGCCCCTCCCAAGCCCTTCCTTTCTCTGGTACATGGAAGAAATCACTGCAATTGTTGTCCACTCCTCCTACGTGACCTGTTGCAGAGTTAGAGGATTCCAAATGCATTACAAAAAGCTGGGGCTGTCCTGAAAGAATTTGCCTGTGTCTCTCCTGTATTGCTCTGGGCAGAAGCACTGCAGCTCGAGTCTCTGCAGAACAGCTCTCGGCATTGCAGACAACCCTTCAGGGTGAAATGAAATATTTCAAGCATCTATTCATCTATTACTTGCTCTCCAAGCCATGGGCAAAATTGCTATTTTGCAATGAAAAATCCAAGCAGACACTTACTGTGCTTGCACTGGGCTGTGGAGGAAGGAGCCCAGTCTAGTGAGGAAAGTGGCCCTTAAGCGGGTAATTACAGGGGAGTGAGGGGTTCAGGTAGGTTCACCTTGCAGACCTATTACAGGTGAATGTGCAGGCCTAGGGAGTCAAAGAGCACCTCCACATACATGATTCTTAAGCTAAAAAATGAGAAGGGCTTCTCTAAGAGGAGGGAAATAGACAGAAGAAACATCAGATGAGAGCAGAGAGGGCAAGAGATGCTATTCAAAGATCTACTTCTAGCAAGGGCTTGCCTGTCTGATTATAAATCTCTCTTCTGTGGATTTGCTGTCCGCCTCATGATGCTGGCCTACACTGGGCCCACCAAAAAGCTCATTTGCTCTCTGGCTACTGTTTAGTCTGGTCAATGGAGTAGGAGATGAGGTACATATAACTAGGAAGGCTGGAAGTCCATGCAGCTATTGGTTTCTCTCCTATTTGCCTGTGGTTGTTTTGGGCTGATTACCCAAAATCACAGTTTGTTCAAGATGGTGATCTCTACCTGCTGCTTGCCATTCTTGGCCCTCTGATCATTTTCTTTTCTTCCTGTAGAGCCTAAAGGAGGCTCTGCTGCCAGTCCCAGGTTCCTGCATCAATTCTCTGAGATGCTGACCCCTAGCCACACCATTATATGAAATATATTGATTGAACCTAAATGTGCCCTCTGATCCTTGTTAGGATGATGACTAGTTATAATTAAAGAACTAAGTACCAGTTAGAATAGCTATGTAATGATCTTAAAACTAAAGAAGCTCAGTTTACCTCGTTTTTCTGCCAGGAGCGATTATATGACATAATCCAGGCCAATAACATACATCCAAATGTTGGCGAGGATTCTTGAATTGTTCTTTAAAAGGTAACAACCTTGAGCTTGGTGTAGTGGTATAGACATGTAAACCCAGAAGATTTAGGAGGCCAAGGCAGAGGACCCCCAAGTTTAAAACAAGCCTGTCTCAAAAAAAAGGGTGTGGGATTACCATGGATTCCAGTTCCAGTTAAGGGTTACCTGCCTCTGAGCAGATCAATTAACAAGCAGTGATTTAGTTTGTCTCATTTAACCTATACTGATCTCACTCTCCATTAGGGATTCTGTTCATATGTTTCAGAAGTCAGTGAGAATGTAGACAACCCAGTCCCATCAACAGGACCAGAGATATTGTCTGTCACTCAGGTAGGAGATGAATCACCCCCAATTTATGATATAGAGTCCAAATGAAACCTTTGAGGAAGTGGTGAGATGAACAAGAGACCCACCTCTACAGCAAGTCAGATAACCTGGGAAAGAATGATGGAGACAGACACTGAGGATTCCCAACACAATCCAATGCAAAAATCCAGAGACTCTTATGACCTCAACAGTAAAGCAGACCTAAAACTCACCTACCATGACGCAGGGATCTGAGCAGAAGAAGGGGTGGAAAGATTGTAAGAGCCATGGTGGGGGAGAGAGAGGAAAAAAATGGCTACCTCTCATGTAACCCATAACCCCCTATGCCATGGACTGGTCTAGGAAACCCACATAGGAGGGGCCCCAGTGGGTGGGGACAGGGAGGAGGGAAATGTGGGTATCAATGCAATGTATGTAATTATTGAAAATAAATATGAAAAGTAATAATAAAATGCTTTTAAAAAGGGTGTGGGTGGTGGGGGAAGACAATCTCAGCTGGTCTCATTTGCCTCTCCATTTTTGTTTGTTTTCAGATAGGGTCTCACTTAGTCCAGGCTGGTCTCAAACTAATTATATAGTCAAAGATAACCTTGGACCTCTGTTTCTCCTGCCTCTGCCTTCTGGGTGCTAGAATCACAGGCTTATGTCACCGTGCCTGGTGCCTCTCCATTTTGGCCTTCACTGACTTTCATCTGGGACAAGGGAGCAATGCCTACATTTTGAACAGGAGAATGAAAGCCATGCTAAGACTGAGGAGCACAAGACTAAGAAGTCTGGGAGCTTTGAGGCATTGAAGTGCTTTGTGCCAACCCTGGGTCTCCCATTTCCAGATTAGTTATTACACTAGACAAGTAAACCCACACTTGGGTGAGTCATCGCATGCTGAGCACAATCCTAAGGATCAGGTTCTTCTCCAGCTCTGCTTGCTTTATGGTGGCTGGTGGTTAACTTGCTTGGCTTCTCTGCAACAATGTCTCAGGACTGGAGCTGGGTTTCCTTTCTGCTTCCTACTTCCAGGTTCCCACCAAGAAACCAGACTGCTTTGCCCATTCCAGGACTCTTTCTGGGACAACTGCTTTCCATTGAGCCGTCTGGTAAAGGGCCGTGCTACATGGCAAGTTTAATTAGCAGAGTCCTCCTCCCTGATGGTACCAGAGGAGCTGGTGCATTTCTCTGCTCCTTTCTACTTTGTGATCAGCACCAAGTTTAGTCACCGTTTTAGACTTGGGTCTTATCATTAACATTTTTGATACATTGGCTGTCCCTATGCCGCAGACTAAAAATCAAATAGAAATGTCTTTCTGCTCTGAAGAAACAACTGCATGGTCTGCATAATAATGGAGGAATTACTGTTGGAATCTTGGGGAAACTGACTGAGAGCACTGGGAAGACAGGACACCAGGGTGATTGATGTGAGTTAGCCTGGAGAAGCTCATTAGCCTTCCTCATTTCAGGGTGTCCTAGCTGAATCGTGGTGTCTGTCAACAGTTCCATCTGCCCACACACTCTGGGGCCATCCCTATCCTAAATAACACTGATTCCTGGACACTCGATTTTCACTTTTTATTTTTATTTTTTGTAGTTGAAATTTTAGCTCGTGATATCATTGGAATGCGGGGGCCATGCATAAATTTAGATGCTTCCTAATTATTGCAGAATACAAGAATTTGGAAATGTCTTGCAATACAGTTTATTTTCTCCTATGGAGCTGGAAGGCAAAGGCTTCTGGCAGACATTTGCTTTTATCCAAATCTGGCTTTCTCTCCATTTGATTTGGCACTTTCTCTGCCTGACTATAGTCACAGGTAATTAGCCTCCGACTACGAAGTCACTGAAATCTTCTGCACTGTTCCTCGGGAATTAATTTCAGAGATGAATCTCCATCTAGCTTTTCCAACAGACAAGCTGTCAACTCCTTCAAGCTGCTTACGAGAGGACTTTGAGCAGGAGGGGCTCACTCTCTCTCTCTCTCTCTCTCTCTCTCTCTCTCTCTCACACACACACACACACACACACACACAGCAAATAGACTTCTAAATTATAAGATTCATATTCAAGAAATCTATGGCAGATGAGCATGCAGCAATCTGATTTCATATACTGATTTGTACATGTGGTCTCTGACCTTGGGAAAGTCCCTGAGCCAGGCCTACACGAGATCTTGGATGTAAGAACTCCTTAGGAGAAAAGGAAAGTCGACACTTGCATGGTTACCTTCTGAGTGATGTGATATGAGGTGTGGCCAGTGGGAGAACTGAGATGCAGAGTGACTAAGCAATTGCGATGCAGAGTGACTAAGCAATTGCCCGAGTTTGCATTGCCCTTCAGATCTGCCTGATACCAACATCCACTAAGTTACTTGTTGTTGTTGTTGTTGTTACTATTTTTTGAATTTAGGCCTCTGCATAGTCTAGGCTAGTCTTGGACTATCCCAGTCACTCAGATGCTGAGATTTTCGTGGCATTGTTGTCTTATTACCTAATTATAGTTGCCTATAGTCAGGAGGCACAAAAGCGATGCTAGAAATTTTGAATACAATAGAAAAAGAAATAGATCAAGCTAACTACTAAATAAATCTAATGTACAGCATTTAATTATTAGATACATACATTATGAAACCCTCAGATGGTATAATAGCCTCTCTTCTGGATATTTACCTGAAAGACATGAAATCAGTTTGAAGAAATTACCTACACTCATATGTTTATAAGAGCCAAGATATAGAACTAATCCAAGTGTTCACCAAGGTATAAATTAATAAAAATATGGTAGTTATGTATAATGAATACTATTGTGCCTTCATGAAGTGAGGCATTATCAGGTTGGAGACTTAGCCCCTTGGTACGGTGCTTGACTAACAGCCACATGACCCTGGGTTCAGTCCCCAACACAAAACAAACAAAAACAGTAAGATATTGTATGGTTTACAAAAACATGGATAAATTGGATACAATGCTAAATATGATGAGCCAGACACAATTATTAATACCGTATGTACTCACTTATAATATAATAAAATAGTTGTGATGGTTAGGTTTTGTTGTCAACTTGGATCTTTTTAATTATTTTGGGTGGGTCTCTGAGGATGTTTACAGGAAGGCAGCCTCTCAGCAAGGGGCAGGATGTAAAGAAGCTCAAAGAAGCTGGAAGTAAACATCCTTTCCTGTGTGGGCAGTGCAGGATGAAATTCCAGAGACTCAGGAAGCCATTAAGTCTGGGGAAGGGTTGTAAGACCCCACCCTAAGGCTATATAAAGGGGAAGAGAGTCTCTCCTTGGCCCTCATGCCTGTTCCCTGTTCTGTGTGTGTGGTGTAGGTGATGAGTTTTTCTCTCTGCTCGGACCTGTGAAAGAGGGCCAGCCTCTTTCGCTTTTACGGAACTTCCCCTCAATCTGTAGTTTCAATAAATACTTTCCTCCCCCAAATTGTGCCTGGTTTGAAGATTCATCCCAGCGGCGTGTGGCTGACTACTACAATAGTTAAACTCATAAAAGAAGAGAGTAGAAAGGTACCAGAGGTCGGGGTGGTAGTTAATGGCCAAGTGGTACAAAGCTGCAGTTAAATAGGAAAACTAAATTTATGTTTTGTATCAGTTATAACTCAAAGCACATATTCTTGACATTTTTTAAATACTCGTCAGTTAAGCTAAAAACTAAGATAATGCTAGCAAACGATGTGAGAGATAAGTTCATGCAATCATCTTTAACTGCTGAGCCATCCATCTCCCCAGTGAGGGATAAGTTCAAAGACTTGGGGATTTCTACCAATAGCAGCTAACTTTTCATTCACATAACACTCCAGTGTGTGTGGTCTGTGGGCATTATCTCTCCAGCCATTCAGGGGCCTGATGCCACCCTTCTTCCAGCTTGGGCAATTTTTTTTTCATATTTATTGTCAATAGTTAGATATATTGCATGAGCAAGTCTTATGATGGTATCCTCTCCTCTCCTTGGTGGGCTTGCATGGAAAGACTCACAGGAGGCATTTTATGGGGAACATTGTGTCATTTCCAATCAAATGCCAAATGCCTCAGAACAATCACTGGACCTCATAGGAGGCCAGGGAAGGTAATCTAGCTTGGGGCCTGAGGTGGAGGACAAGTAGGGAGACAATGAGATGCTTTCACCCCATAGACTCACTGCGCTCTTCCATGGGGAGTCTTTGAAACTAGGTGGGTAGAATATGTCAGCCTATCTTGTGTGTGAGATGATAATAACATTTCCACAATATCCATTTTCTCAGGAACATGTATATACTGCAAAGACATTTTCATTTTGTCAGTTTATAACTAAAAAAAAATTATGATGTGGACATTCCCTTAAGTCCTGTAATCCATCATCACCAATGATCATAGGTGTTAACTCCCACTCTTAAATTGAATTTTAGTGCTCTCTATTACCAGTTCACGAGAGAGAAATGACAAATAATTCCATGGCTGAAAAACAGCAGACAGATGAGTTCAGCAAAAAGAGGGTCAGAACCCAGTAGGGGGTGAACAAAATGTGTAGCCTTCAAATTAAGGGCATTTGCTTCCCATCTTCCTAATTGCATAATTTAGTATCCCCAAGGGTCTGCAGCACCTCTTTCTCAGATAAGCATTCAGCTATCGTCCTGGATGAAGAACCTCTTTCCTTGTCTTCTTGTTTTTGGCTTCCTCACAGCAGAACCCCTTGGAGCCTTGAAATTGAAATTCTTTGCTTCCAAATAAGAACTCACTCTCATTTCAAAGGAAGATGGTCCACAATGCCTAATTTTCCTTTCCCTTGTGAGTTCTCCCCTTTTAGACTCTTTGAAGAACAGCCCCTGGTAGCCTTGGTTTATTGGAAAGATGCGTCAAAGCACCCTGCATTTGGTTTCTTCAAACAATGTCTGTATAATGCAGGGAGCACCCCACAGGACACTGCCTGCCCTCAGCACCCTCAGAAGGAGGGCAGGATGACTGTCTTATGTAACCTCTGCTCAGGGGCCGCTGCAGACACAAGAAACCGTGTCATTGGGGGGATTTCTTTAGAAACAAGTCCATGCCAGAGCTACGGGAACATTCTCTCTATGCCTTTCATTCCTTGACTCCAAATTCTCTGGCTACCGAGTACATAAGGGAAATCCAAGGCACAGGAAAAAAGTAATGGCTTCATTTGTTTGATATCAGGAATGAAAAGTCTTCACGTCATGCCAATCTGCAAATCCCATGAAAAAGCTAGGCTAAGTCTTGTACAATCCATAGCCCCCTACACCATGGACTGCTCCAGCAAGCCCACTGAGGAGTGGCCTCAGTGGGTGGGGGACAGGGAGGAGGGAAATGGGGGCACCATCACAAGACTTGCTCATACTATGTATCTGATTATCAACAATAAATAAGTATTTTTAAGCCAGCCTCCTCAACACTTTCTGCTGCAGGCAAAAGGTGTGACTTCATCAGAGCCCACCGCAGTCTGTGGTAGCACCAGAAAGTGCCCTCCACCAGAAAACCACATCACTGTCACTAGCTCTCCAATGTTTTCAAAGCTCCTGAGCACATGGCTTTGCTGTTCCCCTTGGGGGGGGGGGAAGATCCCACTGTCATGGTTTGATCCAGGTGTCCCCCACAAACAAATGAATGTGTTCTCAATGATCGATTGTCAGCTGATGGCAGTTTTGGAATTACAACCTCCCTAGAGCTGTGTTGTTGGGGGTGGACTTTTGGGGGTTATAAGCCAGCTTCCCCTTGCCAGTATTTGGCACACCCTCCTGCCGCTGTTTCCAGTGCTGAGGCGGAGGTGATGTCCAGCCCTCTGCTCATGCCATCATTTTCCCTGCCAGGATGGAGTCTCCCCTCGAGTCCGTAAGCCAAATAAACCCATTCCTCCACAAGCCTCTTTTGTTTGGGTTCTTTCTGCGCAGCAACTGGAAAGCTGACCGCAACACCCACACTCTGCAGCACTCAGAGAAACAAGGAGCAAGGTCCTAGTGACCCCTTCCAAAGCAGCTACACACCCTGAAAATCATTCCTTTCTGTCAGACATTGACTCTTAATTTCTAGACCATTGGCTCTGCTTTGAGTAAAATATCCCAAAGTTATTATATATATTAAAAATATGAAATTAAATTACATATAGTAAAAAATAAAAATTATATATTGTAAAAATAACGAATAAAAATTAAATATAGTAAAAAAATCTTCTAAGGTAATAATTACTTATATCCAAGGTAGATAACTGTATATATATATATATATATATATATATATATATATCCATTCATTTTTTTCCTTTACAAGACTTCATAAATAGTTCTGAAATGATTAACTATAAAGAAAGTGGAAATGGTCCCCTACCTCAAGTGTTATACAAAAATCAATACAAAATGGGGTAACAACCTATATAGCTAAAACTATAAACATCTCAGAGAACATATAAGGATAAATATCATATTAAACTTAATGTCTTCTTAGAGATGGTACCAAAACCTAAGTTAAGCCAATATTAAAGGATAAATTAGATTTAATCAAAATTTAAAACTTTTGTACATCAAAGGGCATTATCTAGAGAGCAACAAGATAACCGACCAAACATGAGAAAATCTTCATATATCTGATAAGGACATAGTATTTATAATGTATAAAGAACACTAAACATAACATAAAACACCAAATTAAAAATGAGAAACAGACCTGCATAAAGTCATCTCTAGAGAGTGCATGATCATCCAGGACATAAAAATACATTCACACTCATTCGTTAGGGAAAAATCCACTTTTAAAAGCACAAGGCACTGCTCTGTCGGTCAGATTTCTGATGCTGTGACATGGAGAAGTGAGCAGAATGAAGAGACATTGGTTCGATTTATTATTCAGGGGTTCCCGTCCATGTTCCATCATGGTAGAAGCATGGGAAGCACAGGAGGAAGCCGCTCATTAATGGAGTCTGAGAAGGGGAGATGATGATGATGATAATGATGATGCTAGCTAGATGCTAGATAGAGATAGATAGATAGATAGATAGATAGATAGATAGATAGATAGATAGATAGATGATAGAAGATAAATGATAGATGATAAATAGATTAGATAGATAGGTAGATGATAGATATATAAATAGATAGATGATAGATAGATTGATTGATAGATAGATGATAGAAGATAAATGATAAATAGATGGATGATAGATAGTTGATATAGATAGATGATAGATAGATAGATAGGTAGATGATAGATATATAAATAGATAGATGATAGATTGATTGATAGATAGATGATAGAAGATAAATGATAAATAGATGGATGATAGATAGTTGATATAGATAGATGATAGATAGATAGATAGATAGATGATAAGATAGATAAATAGATAGATGATAGCTAGATAAATAGATGATAGATAGATATATAGATAGATAGATTAGATAGATAGATGATAGATGGATACATAGATAGATAGATACATAGATAGATAGATGACAGAGAACCAAAAAGAAGAGAAGTCCTTCTAAGGCACAGCACCTCTGATTAGGGATCTTAGCAGGCATTCAAGAGCTACACTCAATACCATTTCATGCCACTAGGATGATTATGATGCTGAAAGTCAACAACCATAAAAACTCAGAAAGTAAAATGTGTTGGTGGGCTGGAGAGATGGTTAAGGCACTTTCCTGAAAAGCCTAGTGACCTGGGTTCAATTCCCCAGTCCCCATGAAAAACCAGATGCACAAAGTGGCACATGAATCTGGAGTGCTTTTGCAGAGGCCAGAGGCCGTGGCGTGCCCATGATCTCTTTCTCTTACTCTCTCCTTGCAAATTAATAAATAACTAAATAGTAAAAGATATTGGCAAAGTTGTGGACAAGCGGGAGCCATCACACAGTGTTGAAAGAAAGGTAATATGTATAATTATTAAGGGAAGGAGTGGCAGTTCACCCAGAAGTTACAAATACGAACTGTCACATGACCAAGTGACAGGGGCTCTCAATGTAAGACTGAAAGAACTGGAGACAGGTGCTGAAACGAGCATTCAGAAAAGAATAGCTAAAAAGTAGAAACAACCTAGAGGCCCATCAATGAGCAAATGAATAAAATGTGGTGTACGAATAGAATGAAATTCTACTCAGCCTCAAAAATGAATGAATTTCTACATCAGGGATCTCCTCTTTCATTACCTGCCTTCAACACAACACTGGGAGGCTTACCCTGATCAATTAGACAAAATAAAGACCTAAAGTATGCCTAAATTTATAAGATGTCAATTTTCCTTTTTGATCATATATGTAAGAAAAAAAATCTTAAATATTTCCAAAAAAGTTGAAACGGATAAACAAACATAATAAAGGTAGTATGGTTGAGCTGTGGAGAAAGGAGAATTTAATGCACTCGTACACTTATGTTCCTTAGACAAGTGAAAATAGAACTCTCCTATTATCTAGCAATCCAACTCTTGGGCGCATACAGAGGAACTAAATCATGCTTTGAAGCAGTTGTCTGTGTTCACATCTACTGGGGCCCTCTTCACCACAGCCGTGGACCATGGAGAGATCTGAAGCAGCTAAATCTGTCATTTGTGACAGTTTGGGAGGAGTTGAAGGATATTTTTCTATGTGAAATAAGCCAGGTACAAATAAATAAATAAATCACACATGTTCTCTATAGAAGCTCCAAAAGTTAGCCACACAAAAGCAAAGAGCAGAATAGTTTTCACTGGATGATAGGAAGGGAGGAGAACGGGGGAAGGAGGAAAGAATTTGGATATCAGGTAGCACAGTAAGTTAAGCAAAGGACTGAACCCCAATGTCCTACGGTACCCTCAGGGAACTACCAGAGAGGAAGAGTGTGAAATTTCTCTAGACATAGAAATGATAATGTCTGAGAAGCTATACGTTCCTATTACTTTGATTTGATCATTACACATTTAAACATGTAATATAACATGTAAATTTAAAAAGAATAAGTAAAACAGGACAGGGGAGATGACTGAGCAATTAAAGGCACTTGCTTGCAAAGCACCTGGATTTGATTTCCCAGTACTCACATAAAACCAGATGCACAAGGTGGCACGTGCATCTGGAGTTTGTTTGCAGGGGCTAGGAGCACCCACTACCTCTGCCTCTCTGTCTTTGTTTCTTGCAAAAAAAATAAATAAATAAAATTAAAAAAAAACATTGTCAATGCATGCTATAATGTGAATGAGTTTTTAAGGTATATTTTTAAGCAAAAGGAGTCAGACAGAAATTCACAAATTTTATGATTTTTTTTTATTTTTAAAATATTTTATTTATTCATTTTCAAGGAGAGAGAGAGACAGAGAGAGAGAGAGAGAGAGAGAGAGAGAGAGAGAGAGAGAGAGAGAGAGAGAGAGAGACCGCCTTGTGGGTCTGGCTTATGTGGGTCCTGGGGAATTGAACCCGGGGCCTTAGGCACTGGAAGCAAGTGCCTTAACCACTGAGCCATCTCTCCAGCCCACAAATTTTATGATTTAAGCTTATGTTAACTATATAGTTTAGTAAGTAAACTTGTAGAAACAACCTGCAAAGTGATAGTTGCTGGGTTCTGGGGAAAGAACTGCTTAGGTGTAGGGTTTCATTATGGGCAATGGACCCCTGTATACCTGGAAAGAGTCGGTTGCACAGCACTGTAAATGGACTCAGTATTGTTCACTTTGATGGAAACACTTTAAATGGTGCATTGTCTAAGAGGTGAGTCTTATTTCAACTTGAAAACAGCCTCTCTGTATGGCACCTTGGCTATCCCACTTGAGTCTATTCTGTCAGATGATCAGGGTGGCAGGTCTTGCACTCGGCTTCTCCTTCCTTTGCCCTGGACACCCCCACCCACCCCACACAGCTCAGCAGCCCATTCCCTCCAGGGCAAGCAGTGAGTATGAGAGCCTTCAGTCTTCCCCCTCATCTGCACAACCTTGGTCCACATTGATAAGTAACCAAGAATAGCCAGTGTGGGCAGAGTGTTTCTAAATAGAAATGCCACACACTTGCAAGTGGGTACGAGGCAGAATGTGGCAGAGCCCCAGAAAGACAGCAGATGGGTGGTTTAGACACAGCTGCTGTCACTGGGAGGAGGAGACTTCCGAGCATCATAGCGATTAGGGAGGAATGCGTACAGGCATGAGGAATACAAATACACTTCTCACCTAAAGCTCCATAAATGGATCTGTGTGCATGACTTCGGGTGATGCATGGGAATTGAAAGCTAACTAAGTGCACAGCCTTTGGGTGAGGGCTCGTTAGAGTGAGACACTCAGGTGATACAGTGCAGCTTGCCACTAAGGGAATGGGGGGAAATCTTCAGAATCTGAGAAGACTTCAAGAAAGAAGTTTACATGAACAGCAATTTCTGCAGGGTTTCCTAAGCCGAGTGGAGCAGAGAACTTAACTTAGTCACTTTCCTGCAGACTCCACGTTGGCTGGCTCAGCACTTCCTGCAGATTTTGGATGACACTCACGCAGCAGAAGGAGGCTTCAGCCACCCTCTGCCCTCCACTAGCCTGCGGAGAGCATCAATTCAGCCATCTGATGCTTGGTCATCTTGTTTAAATGACTGGTACCCCACAGACTGTGTTTGATGTTTGTTCATTAGCTGACACTGTATTGTAGGGCTGTCCGTTAGGCTATTCTTAAATCCACTCCTAAAATCACAGGCAAACTCAATTTAGAGATAACTATATTTTTTTTTAGTTTAAGCTGAACAAACACATATTGTTTATTTCACGCCAGGCACTGTGTTAAATGCTTTCAAATTACAAAGTCATATTAACACATGAATAATACAAGTGATTCAGCTGCCTTTATCTCCCACCAGCATCAGAGGCTTCAGAAATTAGTGTGATGAATATTAAATATGAGTTCTCATAGCCAAATTAGTGGTATTAAAATGTGTGGCTTGACTAGGCTAATATAGAGAAAATGTCACTTTCGCTTGAACATCTAATCATTTCTATAACCTTTTCTCCAAAGGATAGTACTTGAGATTTGATCTCAAAACAATGTCCCCTCTTTTCTCCACAAAAGGTCCAGGGACAGGTCAAAGCTTCAGGACACAGGAAATACTCTGCTGATGTAAGCATCCTGTCGTTAGAATATTGCTTTTCTGGCCTTAAGGAGATGTCTATACAGGATTGGTGGGATGGTTTGTAAGTAAGACAGAGGCTAGAAATCTGTCACTTTTACTGTAGAGGATGTATGGATTGCTTTATACTGAGCCACGAACAAGTAATGATTCAGTCAGCGTATGACTCAATGTGTGTGGTGGAGGAGTGAAACACTAAGTCTGAGACATGCTTGTGTGATAACCTTCTACCAAGATGGCAGACCTGGAGTCGATTCACTCCCATCTTGAACTTTTGGTGGCTGCTCTTAGCTACCAGAAAAGTCCAGTGAACTAACCAACCAGTGCACAATGTCACAGCGTCAAGGCTGACAGGAGCAGTTCTTCTGCTTCCTGTGGCTCTGGTCTCTCTCCACAGATGTGAGATGACTTGTGTGTAACATTGCTCCCTTAGTTACATGGTTCAGGAATCCGCTTTTCCCAATAAGAACCTATTGTTTCCTCTGTGTAGAACTTTCTTCTTCCTCGCCATCATGACAGGACAAGAGCCGCAATGCTTAATGCCTTTTTGGGATTTGGAGACAGTTATTATTTCTTCTCTAATAGCATCTACTCTCTTATGGCCTAGGCAATATCTATGAATACTTCATCCCTGCCCCACATGTCGTAGCCAGACTCAAAGACACTCATGTTCCCCGTCTGCTGACAGTGGTGGTCACACTGAACCAAGGTCGTTATGTAAAACATGGTAGACGTAGTAGCATGGTCTCTTCAAGATTAGCTCATAAAGGACACTTCTGTTTCGGTTGACTTCTGTCTCACGGATGTGGTGGCATATGCCTATAATCCCAGAACTCATGACTCAGGGAACTATGCAGAAGGGGGGGGGGAGATTGTGAGAGCCGTGGTGGAGGAGACTATCCAGAGGCATGGCACCCCTCAGTAACAACATACTAGGGCCAGGAGAACCTGGCCGAATACTAGGCTATCCATGGTCCCCTGTCACAAGGACTGATCCAGTCGACCCATGGAGGAGGATATCCAGCTGATTGGGGTTGGGGAGGGGGGCATTGAGGAATTGGGGATAACAACTCATTGTTGGCCCCCTAAATAATGTAACTCATTATGGACAATAAAAAATTTAAAAAAAAAGATTAGCTCATAAAGGACACTTCTGTTTCGGTTGTCTTCTGTCTCATGGGTGTGGTGACATATGCCTATAATCCCAGAACTCTGGAGACAGAAGTCAGGTTTAGTCGACAGAGAATTTGTGATCAGCCAGAGGCCCTGTGGGGAGATGGAGGAAAGAGTTACATTTTGGAAAAGTGCCTTCTTGTCCAAAGGTGCCAGGAATTGAGGGTCATCTTTGGGGAATCAAAAGTTTCTCCAGGAAGACTTAGCAGGCCAGGTGCCTGCCCGCCATCTCAAAGTCTTTTCCCTTCACCAAGAAGAGAAGTGGCTGCTACCCCTCTTTGAGTGACAGTGATTCAGCAAATGCAGGAATTCACAAAGATACCAGGTCCTGTGCTGGCTGGGAGTCACTGAAGCCAGACTGTGAGAAGCTCCGAGCTAGCCCTGTGCAATGGAGGTAGACGGGCTGTGATGAGGTCTAGGTTTAGCTCTGATCACTTGCTGTTCAACTTTGGGAAAGTCACACTCTCTAATTTGGCTTCATTATTTGGAAAGTAGTTGTAATAATCTAGGCTCCACATGTTTCTGAGAGCATGAAATGAGCTAAAATATGTAGAAGTGTTCAGTAAACTATGAAATGCTATATAACTATGCAAGGTTTTTATTATTCACCCTCACCAATTCAAAAAACCCAAATGTAAATTCACAAATTAGAAAGTCATTATGTGCTAAAAATATTGTTCCAAACCTAATTAAATTAGAACAATGGTTCATTTGTCAATTCATATGCCAAGTATCCAAATAGTTATGCTACAAAACGTAACTAATGAACAGGAACAGACCAAAATAATAGGTTGGCTACGAAGCAAAAGCAGCTCCCTATATATCAGCTAAGTCTTAATAATAATCTTATTCAGAATTCATTTCTTGAAAGACTGGAAAACAGTGTCTTAATACCTAGCTTGCAGAAGTGCCTTATAAGCAGTGTTAAAATGCATATGAGCATTTTAGTTGCATTGCACATTACAGTTTCACAATGTTTTTGGTGCGCTTTCTCACTTGATTTTCCTAAAATATTTCCATTTTAGCCAGAACCCTATTACCTGCAGGGTATAAGCAAGTGAGGAAGGTGACTGCAGAGCCTGAATGTCCTTCTTAGGTCACACAGCTGCCATCCATCCAGGGCTGCACCTGGGACTCACACTTCGGAGTTCTCAAATTCCGTGTCATCTGTCGCACTGCAGGTGCCGTGGGGTGCATGGAGGGACCACTTGCCTTGTCTGTTTGGCCTCTCTTCCCAACCCGGCCTCCTGAGCATATGTGCAGTCATCTTCTCTCTCAGCCAGTAACTTAAATTGTCACTTCATCTTGCTCCAGGGACAGATCCCTTGGATTTCCTGAGCCCTGTCTGAGCTGGGAAGCCTTTGGGGGTCACTATGTTACCCCCACTGTGGAAGAGTGCCCTGTGGGATGCAGGTGTTGTATAAACTAGCACTCTGAGGGGCCTTGTGTGCAAAACCAGTTTGGCTCAGGGCAGGCAGGAGCTGGGGCTTTGACTGTCCCTCCACTCAGAATATGACCACACAGTTACAGGAGAGACTTTGATCTAGGCATTATTTATCCCAAGGAACTCAGAATGAAAAGGAAAATCTATGAGTTTTTATGCTTTCTTCCTGTAATGGGTATTTTTGAGGGTTTGGCGTGCGATCAATACAGGATCTTCCTTCTTGCCCTTACATGTCATAAGTAGGGATTCACAGACATGAAGCCTGTTTGTCAGACCTGTGCTGATATCAGACCTGCCGAATCCACCACCTGCCTCCCGGACGACAAAAGGGGTGGTGTGCAACCGTGCACTGGACTCCATCCCTCGTGGCACTGCAGAGGTTTCTATGCACCTTGGTGAGTGCAATTAAGAAACAAGGACATGAACCCTCCTCTCCCCCACTTCTTTCTGCCGATGCCTAAAATAGAGAAGAAATCTAGCTTCAGTGATTTACTTACTTCACACCATAAAGATAAGCCCATGGGTGGCGCTGCAGATTTCCTCAGGGAGCGTATGGGCCTAGAGCAGCAAGCACTGCTGAAAACATTTGCTTCTGACAAACGATTTTTCATTTGGTGGGGAAGGTGAGCCATGGGAATAAGTAAATATATTTATATGAGGGTTTCTAAAAGCAAAAGCAACGACTTGAGGATCAGGTTTCTTTCTCTCTTTATTCTGCAGAATAGTAAGTGAACTTGGGAAAGACCATGGGAACATAGAGTGCACACACAGACACACACACACACACACACACACACACACACACACACACACACACACACACACACCTCTGAGCACAGACAGAGGCCACAAACTTCAAGATTAATTCATGAATGTAGAGAAAGGGAAAGTCCTATGCGCTAGTGACAACAGCACAAGACTCAGCAATCACAGTGCGGCTTCCAAAGGCAAGACTTAGACTCACCCTAGGGATCCACTAAGGATGGGTGCTCAAACCAATGCGGTATGTATATGCAGTCTGTCCAGCATATGAGGAAATCTTGTCATTAGGGCAACGTAGAGAAGCCTGGGGATATATAATAAGTGAAATAAGGTGGACACAGAAACACCATACTTCATGCTATTATTCATATGCAGAGGCTAGAAAAGTTGTTCATCGATGTAGATAGCATAACTGTGGCCCCCAGAGACTGGCATGGGAGGGGCAAGGGCGAAGAGAGAGGATGGCTAATGGGAACAAAGTCACACCTGGACTGGAGGTCTATGTTGTAGCAGTCAGTGGCGCCTTAGGGGACTATAGTTAACAACTAGCTAGATTTCAAACTACCTAGAAGAAAGGACAAAAATGTTTCCAACATAAACAAATAACAGATATTTGAGGTGATAGACATACTAATTTCTCTGCTGGGATTGTTGGGTGTAACATGCACATTGAAATATGATACTTTAGCCAGTGAATATGTACAATCATGGAGCAATAGAAAATAAAAATGAATTAAAAATCCATCTCTTGAGTCAGAGGTTATTTATAAATTATTTCGTGGAACTTCACAGAAACAATACTACATATTGTTTTGGTATGCTTTCTCACTTGATTATCATAAAATATTTCCATCCTAGCCAAGACTCTATTACCTGTAGGATGTAGGTAAGTGAAGAAGGTGACTGCAGAGTCTGAATATACTTCTTAGGTCACACAACTGCCATCTATCCTGGGGCTGCACCTGGGACTCACGCTTCGGAGTTCTCAAATTCCATGTCTATCTGTTGCATAGAATGGTTGGCACCTTGAACATGTCAGAAGGCCTGCTTTAGCCCACATTTTCATAAACGATAATGTTCTTTGAGAATGTTGGAGAATTGTGATATCTCTAAAGGCAAATGCCTTCAGTTTGCTAAATCAGAGAAAATCCTTAAGCAAAGATTAAATAGGTAAAAACTACTGGGTTTAAGTAAAAAAGTAAACACTGAGAATGTCATAATCATGAGAAATTACAATCGCACTTGGCAGATTTTGTGTTTAATTTTTTTCCAATAAATGCTTTTGATCACATGCACATATAAGTTGGCTTCAGCCTGTACTCGCTTCCTCATGATTCCCAGTTAAAACTTCTAATCAGGCTGATTTCAAGTGGATTCAGAGACAATCCTCAGGCTACAGGTTAACAGAGCTGTAGGTGTGATGTCAGTTAGATGCACACAGCTTAGACCATTTTTGTTGCTGTAGAATTCTATGGTCTTGGTAATTTATGAACCATAGAAGTTTTAAACAATATTTTATTTAAGAGAGAGAGAGAGAGAGAGAGAGAGAGAGAGAGAGAGAGAGAGAGAGAGAGAGAGAGAGAATGTTTATTGGGCAGGTCAGGCCTTCTTCTTGTTACAAATGGACTACAGACGCACGTACCCACCACTTTGTGCATGTGGCTTTAGGTGGGTACTTGGGAATTGAACCCTCACTGGTAAGTTTTACAAATAAGTGCCTTTAACTGCTGAGACATCTCCCCGTCCAGAACAAAAGACTTTTACCTGGTGCACAGCACTGGAGGATGGCCAGTCCACGAGCTGAGCACTTACTGTGCATCAACCCACCATGTTTAAAGACAGAAGGACATGTTCAGACAGCAGAGTGCTGGGCTGTTTTAGAACACTTATGCTCAGTGATGACGACACTAATCCATTCCTGAGGGTTCTGTGGACACACCTCCCACCGGGCCTTAGCTCATGAGATTGCTAGAGTTCACAGTTAAATCACACCATGATTTGTAAGAGAACAGACATTCCAGCCGTGATAGTGCAGATGAGCTTCTGACTCTCTCAGAACTTCTGTAGTCTTGGATTGGATGGCCCAAGTGACCATCCCTCAATATCTGTCTCTCCAGGACAGAAAAGTACTATTTTAAGTGGCCCTGAACTTTCCACCTGTGCTTGCCTTTCCGGTAATGTACTTTCTTCTAGGGGGTCCCATGGTCCAGCCACAGAAGCACAGTCCACGTGTTTTGGTGAGTAGTCAGTGATCTGAAGCACGTCTGTGTGACTCAGCTGTGTTTGGAAAACAGAACAGCCAACCATGCATTAACCTGTGCTAGTCAGCTTTCTGTGACTATAGGAAATAGCCAAGATAATCAACTTCTGAGGAGAAAAAGTTTGTTTGTGCCATTTTAGAAGTTCAGCCTACGATTGTCCCTATGCCTCGGGCCTGGTGTAGCGCATGGAGGAGGACCTCTGGACCAGGAAGCAAAGGGAAGAATGAGGACCAAGCCAAGGGGTCACCATTCCCCCTTAACAATCCACCCTGGTAGCCTAAAGACTTCCTACTGACCCCACCTCCCAAAGGCTCCACTTTCTCCAATAGCACCACTGTTTGAACACAGGGGCTTCGGAAAATGTCCAAAATCCTAACTATAGCAGAGGCCAAGTCTGAAAGCAGATTGATCTGCAGCAGCAGGAAAGTCAATGGATCAACCCTGATATGTCAAGACTCCCTCGTAACCTCACAGGGACAAGTGAACATAAGTGAGCGGGCAACTCTAAAAAGTGAGAGCTGGGATGTAAGTGTTGTTTATGCTGATATCTAGTCCTATATGACAACCTCATTTTCTCTCGTGTTCTATATGGGGCAGTATCTAAATGCAGGCAGAAACATATTCACAGAGAAAGATGGCTGTGACTCTGGGTACAAATGTGCGATGAGCTTTTTTTCCTGGTGCAGATGACTATGTGTCTTAAACCCTTTTTGTGAGCTATATTTGGTTTTAAAAAGCTGGCGCTCTAAAAATAAGGCTTGGGCTGAGTCACCGAGTCCTGGGCCCAGGGACAGGAGGTGGTAAAGAGATGGGAAGGCCTTTCCAGCAAAGTTGCACTGAACAAAGTGAGCTTTTATCCACTGCGGTAACCTCAACCTACAGCCTAGAATAAAACCACCACTTTTGTGTACATAAAGATTCATTGACACACAGTCACACTGCTCATTGTTTAGGTATTCTTCAATGCTATATTGTGAAACGATGGTAGAATGGCTGCAATAAAGGCTATATTTGGCCTAAAGACCAAAACATTACTTTCTAGCCCTTCAGAAAGAGTTGGCTAAGCTCTACTTTCTTATGACATGAGCACACATACATATTTCCCATATTTTTCTAAATATGTCTTGTCCCCTTCCATCACTAGCCCTAGCCAGGAGGCACTGGCAGGAAGATTTTCCCATGTTTATCCTTTCTCTGTGTGCCTGGCCACATTAACTTCTGAGTTGGAGGCTTTTCTTTCTATCTGAAGAATTTCAGTGCAAGTTACCAAACCTGCCTGCCCATCTGTCCTAAATGAAGAGACAGTGTAGGGAGCCCCAGGGGGCACTCCCCAGGGTTTACTATGCGCTTAGTCCCTGAGTGAGCAAGTCTGGGCAGGACACAGTTCTTCTGGGCCTGGCTCCCAATTTGTAATAAAAATGAGAATTTTAAAATTTAAGTACTAGAACCTCAATCAGTGACTTGAACTTACTGCAAAGTATCTCAGTGACCACCCCTTCCCAATCCTGACCCATTTCCTTAATTAAGCCCCTTGTGGCTCCAGCAAGCCCAGGTATCATATGGGATTTGCTCAGGAGAACAGGGATTCAGCATTCAGCAGTGGAGAGCGGGAGATGGTTCTATACTCTTGTTCCCTGGCTTGACCTTTCCCAGGTCCCCACACATTTATACAGCTCACCCCTAATGTTTCCTGGAAAGCTCTAAGACTGCACAGAGTCTCATGAGGTGTTTAGTGTCTGTATTTAGAAATGGACAAAGAGAACAGTCACTTATTTTTTAACCATAGGCTTTTTTTCCTTTTAATGGAATGTGTTATTTTTAAGTTCCTATCTGTCTGCAGTGCATGTATAGCGATTGTCCCCAAGACATCTGAATAAAGCCTCTGCATCCCTCTGCAGAGCGGTGTGCAGAGGCAGCTTTGGACTTTGCGTTTTTATTGTGATGAAGATATTTTATGAGTGCTTAAAGTTTTAAAAAAATTCCCCCAAACAATACAATTTCTAGACCACTTATATAAAAAGAAGGTGACTAGACCAACAGCCTCTCTGGAAACCTGGTTGTTCTCCATAGCAGTAAAGACCCCAGGGAGTTCGTGACATTTGGAGCTGTAAATTATAGCTTACCCTCAATCTCCTGCCCACAGTGCACCAGGAAAGACTGGTAATAATCAATATTTGGTGATCTGCTTTCTCTCTACCGTTACTTTCTCCTTTCCTAATCTGGGTGAATTTGCTGTGTGTGTGTGTGTGTGTGTGTGTGTGTGTGTGTGTGTGTGTGTGTGTGTTTGTAAGTTCTAGGCAAGAGAGAGACAGTGATAAAGATGATTGGAAAAGCTGAAAAATTCAGAGTGGGTTCCCAGATGTAGAATAGCAGGAAACTGCCCAGCTCTAGAAGCAGAGAACGCCAGGGAGAAATGACCTACCAGGTCCATATCAAGACCTCCTGTAGGAGTTTGATCATGGAGACAGGGATTGGGGGGGGGGGATGAAGTGTGTTGGAATAATGGAGGAAACAAAGGAACTTTAGAGACTTCCCAAGCAGAGGGATTGGGGAAGATCTGTTGATAATCTCTTAACCAATGATTCTTGTTGGCTGGACTCAGCAAACTCAGAACCACATAGTTTTCATGGGTTAGCTTCCTGAAACACAAGCCAGAGTAGAAAAAGCTATACTAGAATGTATTTGAGAGACAACAGAGTAAATAATTAAACACATGGTACTTTGGGAAGCAAGGAATTCTATCACCCTATTTCTTCTCTAACAGTAGTCTGTGGTCCTGGGAAGAAGACCCTCTCTAAAGATGATAGACAAGGAATGGGTGAGACTGCATAACTGGGCCTGGGCTGTGGGGAGGAGGAGCAGGGAGCCAGGGGACATGTTAACTGTGCTGACGTCTAGGGGTTGCAGTTGAAAGGGGCGACTGCAGACATATAAATCATGGGAGACTCTCAGCATCAGACATAATGCCTGCTCTGTTTCTGCTGGCTGGCTCATTTCTGTGCCAGATGCTAGTTAGCAGCTATTACTTTCAGGGAAATGCTTTCAAAAGGAAGAGTTAGAAGTCTGTGACCTGCTGTCTAGTCCCCCTTCACACAGGGCAGAAATTAAGCTACTGACCAGTTCCTAGGCCCTCCATGCTGAGCCTGTGCATTCATGCATCGTGGCTTGCAGGCTTGCAGAAGCTAACCTCACTCAGCAAGCTGCTTTCAGGACAAACTATCCATGGTGCCTCTCCATGTTGCCCAACCTCATTTGCAGAGCCCAGACTCTCTGACTGCAGACTGGACTCTGGTTTACCGCCAGGGACTTGAAGCTGCTCCAGAAAGGCCCCATCTACCACATTGCCATCATCTGGGGGACCAGGCCCTCAGAACACACGCTCTGGGCGACATCTGATCCAAACCACCACAAGCGCCATCTGTCTAAGGTTTCAATCTCAGAAAGGCAGATCCACGAGGAACTCAACACAGTGAGTACTCAATCAACCTTGACAGGCAGAGCCATTGCCACCGTCATCATTATAGCCAAGATTTGTCAGTAGAAGTCATCTTCCCAGCTCCCTGTTTCTCAAAATAACATTACCAGCTAATTTACGGTGTTTTTTTTTTTTTTTACAACCACTTCCTGGAAGATAAAACACTGCAGGTGCCATGTGTCTTAATAGGTTTCTAAAAAAAAAATCCTTAAAACATCTCAGCCTCATGGTACTTTGCTTTATCCTCAGGTACTCCTAAACATTCTTAAAATTTGTATTTGAGAGAGAGAGAGAGAGAGAGAGAGAGAGAGAGAATAGGTGTGCCTCTTGCTGCTTCAAAGGAACTTGACAAGCATGTGACACTTTGTGCACTTAGTGTTATGTGGATACTGAAGAATCAAACCCAGGAAGCATCTTTAACCACGAAACCATCTCTGCAGCCCATCTCAATTCTTTTACATTTTTGGTTATCAATGCATTTTCTAGGCTCTTATCTAGAAACATGGAATGTCTCTGGTTCCACTTGTCTCCACCCATTTATGTACTACAAGAATCTTGTTCTACAAGACCCAAGTTTAGGTGCATATTCTGGGTCTTCTAAGTCTTGTCTGTGGACATATGGGCTGCTTAACTCTCAAATGTGTCATTCGCTTGTGAATTCAGTTTCCAAAAGTTTCCAAAAAGAACAAAGGGAGTTAGCACTTATGAAAATTGCAAGTGTGGCTCATCTTCCCTCCTTGGTTGAATTCTAGACCCATGTCCTTTTTCTGGTATAATGTTTACTAAACAAGCCGTGAGGATGAGCCCAAGTCAAGAATTAGGAAAAGATATTCCAGCCTTGAGAATATGGGTGATGGATTAGCAAGTGTTTATGTTTGTAAGCATTTATTTCCCACGTTTTAGGATCTGGGTCTGTGCCGAGTTCCTGTCATCCTCTTTGGGACAGTAGGTAAAGGGAAAGAGTCCTCTCTTCCTAGGACAGACAGACAGACAGACAGACAGACAGACAGGAAGGCAAGCTCAGACAAGAAAGCTGAGGAAGTTCTTTTTCTGATCTGGTAACACAGACTGAACCAAATGAGACATGTGTACGCTCAAAACCAGAGAGCTTGTAGGACAGTAGAGCCAGATGACCAAGGTCATGGACTTGAACATGAGGGAGTGTGAAAAACCAGGACCTGCTACATTATCACTTACCTCATTGATAGATAGCAATAACAATGCCAGCTCTTCACAATGATGCTACCCAGAAACACTCCGGAAAGAAGAAAGAGCTGCTTCCTAAGCCAACCTAATGGCCTCATTCTCTCTCTCTCGGCTTTCCATAATCATCATCTCCACCCACTGTTCTTAAGTGCTAGCTCAGGGTTCCACCCAGTGTCGGGCCTCTACTGCATGCACGCCTGGGCTCACTCTGGCAATACAATCAACTTCTCCTTCAGTCACTCAACCTTTAATAAGCCCTGAGCCATGTGCTCCTCCTCTCCAAGAAAGCTGCAGAGTGCCAAGGATTCCGAAGAACATCTGACTACTTTGTACACCAGTGTAGATGTATTCTTTTTAAAGTTTTTATTGGCAAGATCCATACATATAAACAACATACCATGAATGTAATCCCCTCCCGCCACCTTCCCTTTACGCCCTTCTGAGGCCCCCTCCACTGAATCCCTTCTTCTTTTCCAACTCTTCTCCTATTCTAATGTCATCGTGTTCCCCCTCCTACTGTGAAGGTCTTGTGTAGGTATCACCAGCCACTATGGGGTCACGAATACTATGGGCATTTGTACCTGGAAGACAGTATTGAAAGCACTCTTCTCCTTCCTTTGGCCCTTAAATTCTTTCTGCCACCTCTTCCGCAATGATCTCTGAGCCTTGGAGGGTGTGATTGAGGTGTTTCCGTGCTGAATACACCAGTGTCATTTCTTGGTAGATGTAATCTAATAAAATCCCTTGACAAAAGCTTAAATGACAAAGACTTCAGACAATATTGTAGACTTGCGGAAAGAGCTATGTAAGAACCTGGGAAATAAAGGCTGATAAGCCCGTGTATCTCAGTACTCCAATCAGTCTAGTCAGGCTGGCCAGAGGTCCCAGGGGTCCTATGTCTCTACCTCGCCGGTACTAGGACAACAGGCAAATAATCACCGGGTGCTTTAATGTGGATTCTAAGGGGCTCAAACCCAGATCCTCATGCTTGCAAAAGCACTTTACCAACTGAACTACTTCCCCAGCTCTGCGGCTGTGATAATGATCTTGAGATACAGAGATCATTGTAGAAATGCAAGTGGGCATCTTCAAAGAGAGAGGTGTAAGGTTAAATAGGCAAAAGACTATTTGGGGATAGAAGGAGAGAGACACAGAGGGACTGGAAGACAGTTTAAGTTGGTAAGTGGACTACAAGTCAAGGAATGAAGAAAGCTTCTAGAAGCTGGACAAGATCAGGGTATAGATTATCTTACACAGCCCTAATGAGACATTTTAGGACTTCTAACCATCAGTACTGTAACAGAAGAAATTTGTAATGTCCCATAAACCACTAAGTTCATGACAACTCACTATAGCAGCAATAAGAAACTAATAATCAATTATGGATCATTAGCACCTTTAGAAAACAAAAATCAGACAATAGACTATAGTTGCTATTCTAATATGACCCAGTGAAAAAGCTCTCAGTTTTTTCTCTCTAGGCCATGAGATTTATACTAATACTGTACCACTAATAAGACATTGGAGAGGGCAGTGGGAGAGAGGGGACATATTAAGTGTCCAGGCTGCTTGAAGTCTGTCTAAGATCTATCTGTGTCTGGCCCTAGGTCTGCCCTGCAAGCCAAGAAGCTCATCTGAAACCTTATTGATAGCCACATTCTGCCCATGTGACTGGTTTCCTATTGTGACGGGTCAGGCGTCTGCAGAGAAACCCCTCCCCTTGAGTGGGAGGTGTCTAATTAGAGTTACAACCTAGGTGCCCACACAACTGGGATTTGCTTACATCAGCCATATAAACTTCATTGCTCCCCCAGGTGAAGGAAATGGGGATCCAGGATTGGTGCCACCGTCCTAGACTCTCCAAGGAATTAAGTGCCTCTTGCTGTCCATCATCTGCGAGGCGCCCTCATTGTACAGAATGTCTCCATCACCATGCTCAAGTTCAAAGTAAGAGGATTCAAAAAGGGGGGAGGCTGAACAAGAAATAAAATCTACCTGAGTAAGCTTGATTTAAAATCCTTTCCTTTGGCCTTGCCCCCTCCCTGGCCCCCAGGGACTGTTACCTAAATCAGTGTAACACTGTCAACTGTAGAGAAGGCTGAGGATGTCTTCCAGCTGAGCCCACGGCTGTATCCAGGAAAGTAGGGTTTCTGCTAGCAAGATGAAAAAGTTAACCTTGGGCAGGCAGCTCTCAGTCTCTCCCACATCCTCAGGAAATTCTGTTCTCCCTGGACATAGCTGTCAAAGAATAAGCCCCCGTACCTCGTTTTCATGGTAGCTGATTCCTCGGGAGCCAAAGAGGTGCAACTGTCACGAGTCATCCATGCCTTCCCGGTGAGGCGAGGACTTTAGATGTAACAGAGAAGGGGAAGGTGAGGCTACACCAGGGGACAGGTACCAAAGTAGAGAAGAGCAAGGAAGGAGCACCAGAGATCCTTCCACTGTTTGTCCAGGTCTTAAGTCAAGAACAGATGATGAACTCTCCTAGGTCAAAGTCAGGCTCAAAGTTGGGGTGTTGTTTTGTTTACAACTCCACCTGTTAGCCCAGAGAAGTCTTCAAGGTCACTGCTGTTGTGCCAGGGCATCTCCATGAGTGTGAATGTGTATGTGTGTGTGAGGGGGGGATGGAGTGGACTGCAACATCACGTGCTGTGCTTGCTGCTTTTGTGGTGGTGAGCAGGGCCAGGGGTAGCTTTGCACATGAAGCATATTGTCTTAATGGTAAAATTATTATGCATCTAGAATGATGTCTTCCACCCAGTTGGTACCTCAGCATTGATATATTACTAGGAATATCTTTTTTCCAAAAATGAGCTTATGAGGTTGGTGACAATGACACAGCAGTTAAAGACACCTGCTTGCAAAGCCTGCTGGCCAGGGTTCAGGTCCCTAGTACTCATGGAAAGCCAGATGCACAAAGTGGTGCAGGCATCTGGAGTTCATGTGCAGAGACCCTGGCTTACTCATTCTCTCTTTCTTTTTATCTCTCTTATAAATAAATAAAAACATCAAAATAAGGGCTTGTCCTCAACTTGCATGACCAGATGCTCTACAGTGGGTGAGGTGGGTGAGCTCTGCGGAGCACAGGTCTAGGCCGGGACAGGCATTGCCCTAGCTACTGGGAGTGGATAAAGATGATGCCTGGAAGTTCTCTCCATGATCTGTCTTCATACAAAGATAGCCAATGCAGTGGAAGAAGCCACTCCTTCAGCCCCGCTGTTGAAAGATGCAGGGCTAATGATCACTGCTGTTCTTTGTGACAATCTATGAAAGTGTCAGAAGGATTTATTTAAACCTGTGTGCCTATTATTTTATAACCTTTATCATCCATTTAGAACATTTAGAATTAGATGATTTTAGGGCTGGAGAGATGGCTCGATGGTTAAGGCATTTGCCAGCAAAGCTTAAGGACCCAAGTTCCAGTCCCCGGGACCCACGTAGAGCCAAATACACAAGGTGGCGCATGTGTCTGGAGTTTGTTTGCAGTGGCTGGAGGGCCTAGTGTGCCCATTCTCTCTCTCTCTCTTCTCTCTCTCCCTCCCTCTTTCTTTTTCTCTCACTCTCTTTCAAATAAATAAAATATTTTTAGAACACTGATTTTACACGTTCAATTGATCAAAAATTTCCTAATGACTTTTCTTGCAAAGAAGTCTCTTTCAACCTTGAAGAGGTACGGTTTGCCTCTACCACATTACAATTAGTGCCATATACCCTAACTAAATTCTAGGTAACATATGACTGCTTCTTTCCTAAAATCAACCTTTTTGCTTACATACCTGATTGTCTGTCACCTTCCAGACTTTTTTTTTGGGAGAGGGAGTTTCGAGGTAGAGTCTTAATCTAGCCCAGGCTGACCTGGAATTCATTATGTAGTCTCAGGGTGGCCTCGAATTCACAGCAATCCTCCTACCTCTGCCTCCCCTATGCTGGGATTAAAGGCGTGCACCACCACACCCAGCTGCCTTCCAGACTTTTAATAGATGGTATTGATGGTGGGAATGAGGATGGTGGGGGTGCAGGAGATTTTGCTACAGTGGTCAGAGATAAGATGAATTAGATATGGTTCCAAATCTTCACTAGGACAATCCACACAGAGGACTTAGCGGAAGAGATGAGTAAGTCAGCTGCCATATAGATAGGTGAGCAGAGGATTTCTATGCAAGGTGACCGGAGCTTCATAGCGGCAGGGAGAGAATGTGGCTATTATTTAGTAAGCAAAAGCCTGGCCTGAACAACCATCTCACAAGGTGTGAGATTAAACAAAGAGCCTGGATCACAACAGCTCAGCTCAATGGGGACAAAAACTTGGCAGTGTTTTTGTAGCCTTGTCCAAGCCAAGGAGAGGCTGAATCTGCAAGGCAGCCTTAATTTAATTATTAGAGAGGTTCTGTTCCAGGGTTGGGAATGATTCATCACACCACACCATGGCCTTTGCTCTGATTCCATGCTCTTATTTTCACCTCCCCACAAAGAGGCATGAAAAGTCCTTTGATTGAATCAAACTATCTTCCCTTTGTTCTAATAGGGTTCCAGCACCTTGTGTGCTTCAGTTTTAATTTGGTTAGGGTGACTCACTGTCCCTGTTGCAGTTTTACTGGGAAACAGTGACCAAGTTTAGGACTTCCGGGCACAGTGAATCCAAGGTGAGCACCTGCTGCTGGGACCAGACTCAAAGGCCCACCCAGCCTCCTCGAAGAAACATGGCTCTTTGGAAAATTCATATGTCTGCTTAATATTTGTGTAACCAGAAAGTGACTGCAATACTGAATGTCATTGGCGACGTTGGGGAGTTCTCTGTAAAACTGTCTTCCCAGATTCCCCTAAAACTAAGAGATAAAAAGGACCATCAGGCTGGTGAGACCTGCTATGTACATATCCTCATCACAGGAGTCATTGTTTATTCCCACACGTGGAATAATATCTCTCTCAAGTTGATAATATTCCTCTCCATCCACAGATGGCTAGATAAACTGGAAATGCTTGTCTTTTCTTTCAGGTAAACTAGCATGAGTTATAAGACTGGTGCCTTCTCTCCTCTGGACCCTGGCTGGTTCTTCAGCCCATCACTGCCCTTGGTGCACAGGAGAGATGACTCAGAGTCCCATCTTCATTTTTATTTTGTTTTGTTTTTTGAAAGGCTATACTCTGTTTTTATAACATATTGTATCTAATTATTTTTAAGTGGAGAGAGACAGGGAGAGAGAGAATACCAGGGCCTCCAGCCACTACAAATGAACTCCAGATGCATGGGTTACTTTGTGCAACTGGCTTTATGTGAGTACTAAGAAATTGAACCCAGGTCGTTAAGCTTTGTGGGCAAGTGCCTTTAACCACTGAGCAATCTCTCCAGCCCCAAATTGTTTCTTTTTTAAACTTCTTTATTGTTAATAATTAGATACATTATATGAGCAAGTCTTGCTATGTTGCCCCCATTTCCCTCTTCCCTGTTCCCAACCCACTGGGGACCCTCCTCAGTGGAATTGCTGGACCAGTCCATGGGGTAGTGGGTTATGAATTGTATAAGAAGTAGCCAGTTTTTTCTTTGTGTGTTATTACTGAGGTGGGCAATGTCTCTGGATATTCTCCCCCACCATGGCTCTTACAATTTTTCTGCTCCCTTTTCCGCTCAGTTCCCTGAGTCATGGTGGGTGAGTTTTAAGTCTGCTTTATTGTTGAGATCTTAAGATTCTCTGGATTTCTGCTTTGGACTGTGCTGGGTATCCTTAGTGTCTGTCTCCATTATCCTTTCCCAGGTTATTTGATTTGCTGTGGAGGTAGTTCTTTTGCTCACCACTTCCTCAAACATTTCATTTGGGCCCTTAATGATATTAGGGATGGCTCAACTCCTGCCTGGGCGTCAGCCATTATCCCATGTCTTGTTGGTGATATTGGGTTGTCTACATTTCTCACTGACTTCTGAAAAATACAAACAGACTCTCCAACTGAGAGTGCAATCAGTATAGGTCAAATGAGACAAACATTGTTAATTTGGCGAGATTCAAATCAGTGTAGCCTCTCTGTAGATCTCTGGTTAGTGGAAGTTTTCCCTTGGGGCACAGATTTTTGGTCCCCATAAGATTTTGCCATGGATCCCAGTTCCAGTTAAAGGTTCCTTGCCCCTGAGTGGATCTCTTAGTCAATCAGCAAGCTGTTGATTACCCACCAAGGTTTAGTGCCACTATTGCACAGAGGAGCACTTCTTGGCTTGCAGGTCTCTTATATTCCCTCTCCCCTGCTCTCAGTCCCCCGAGGAACCTCCTCAGTGGGGGATTGGTATTCACTCTGTGGTCATGAAAACCTTGGTCAGTCTCAGTACAAGGACTGTACCTCAGGATATTCCTACCTGCCGTGTGACTCCTACAATCTTTCTCCCCTCCCGTCTTCTGCAATGTTCCCTGAGCTGTGTCAGGACTGTTGGCAGACTGATTTAGTGCTGAGTTCTGTGAAGCCTCTGGATTTCTGCTTTGATGAGTTTTTGAGTAACCACAGTGTCTGGTGCCATCTCCCTAGAGCTGGTTGTCAGGCTAGCAGTGAGAGAAGTCCTTGTGTTAAAAATCACCTTTTGATGTGAATTACTTTCTTCTCTCCCAAGCCTAAATCTCAACTCAGCTTCTCAAGTCATCTGCCCAGAGTAAGTGTCCTCCAGGGGCCTCCTTCTAGTGGTTCCCAAGTACTCAATAGTTAGCCTGAACTCCAAACTCTGATGTGTTTGGTTGTCACAGGCCCACCTCCAAGAATATGGAAAGACAGTCGGAGGAGTTCCTGTGAAAGCCATACTTCCTTGAATACTATCCTCATCTGGGAATGGATGAGTTTCCCTTTCTTTCTGTACTCACTGCCTGGAAGGGAGGCTGACCATCAGATCCCTGGACAGAGATTTCACTGGATTCCAGAAACAGCTTCTTTCTCTTGCCCTTTCTGCCTAGGTTGACAATGCTTGACTTCTCATCTAACCATTTTGTGGTTCCTTGTTAGTCCATTAACCACGTTGCACTTCTGTAGGATCCCTTCATTAAGCTTCTCTCCAATTTTCATGGATTCTGATTTATAGAACAACACTGCAGTGTTCTAGGCAAACCTCCGCAGCCGAGTGGAGCTGTTTGATGCTGCTGACTGAGCTTGCTATAAAGGAAGAAACCGGGGAAAGATCAGTGATTGACCGAATGAGGATCTCTGAGAAGCTGACATGACTTTCCGTCATGACGAAGCACTCGTCTGTGACAGGACAGAGTCAAGTGCCTGGTGGCTCATGGGTGCAGCCATGGCCCTTTCATAGGGAGCACGCCTGTTCAACAATGTAAAAATCCAACTCTATGGAAGTGACATGGCCCGTGCTTGGAACCACGGCAACACTGTGGCAGGTGACAAGGAAGAGCCAAGATAACTCAGGCAAAGAGGTGCCCTGTTTGATGCCCCCAGAGAGCATAGAGTCAGGTATTGGCAGCACAGCAGTAGGAACAGAGCTACAACAGAAGGGTCGCTAATACTGCCAGGGATGGTGAGTCCTAGAGAAGGTTCCAGATTCAGTTGGCTTGAGCGGAGTCCTTCAGTGTGAGGATGGTCCAAAGCAGTGGGTTCTGCCTCAGTTCTGGAGGGGGAGGCCACAACAGTCGGTGCACTCTGAGAAATTCCTTAGGAGACTGATATTATTTCCTTCTAAATCCAATGGAGATCACTTCCCATTGCTGAAATAACATTGTTCAACTCCACAGCAGCCAGAGGATGAGCAAGGCCACCACTGCACCAGCTAAAGAATATTCCTGAGCTCCAGTTATGAAGTCAGAGTCAACAAGACAAATTAGATTGTTCTTCAGATCCGGGGCTGAGGGATGGTACATTCGCCCAGGCAGTTGGAGGCTGAGCAGGCGTATGGCTTCCCTCTCAGGAAAGATGCCAAGAGCCAGGGACACCATCCATGCAGACGAGTGATTCCCCATTCCTGTTCCTTTCAGGCCAAGAGTGTTACTGCAGTAACCCATGATTTGTCCACAAGTGGACTGAAGAGTTCACAGCTTGGGGAAGGAGGAGGGGACGCAGCAGAGAGGATTCTGGAGTGTGGTGGGTGCCATGCTGGAGAAACGTGAAAGGAACTACATTCCATCCTGCCAGGAGCCTGAAACTGGAGGACAGGTCAACGAGTGAAATAGAAGTGGGAAAACCGTTCAGAAAGCCATTGAAATCACAAACAAGTGATGGCCAAGATCTCATCTAAGTCAGACACTAGATAAGAAAAAGAAATACCCGTTTCCAGAAATATTTGGGTACATATCTGGTAAGACTCCATAACTTGTGGGATTAGAGGTACAAGAAAGAGAGATTAAAATGACTGAATTTCTTGGTTTGAGGATCAAGGGATATACCTGAACCAGAACTACTACGGAGAAAGATGTCTGATCAAATCACATTAATTTGAACAATATTATAATGGATATCTAAATACATAGGTTCTGAGACCACACTTTGAGAAATGGGTATTTGATTTTAGCAGTTAGAAGGGGTAGTCTTTAGACAAAGGGGCAAAGGGGGAGTCAAGGACCCCAGGAGTCACCTACTGTGGCCCAGAGTGCCAGGGCTTGGGAAAGAGGAAAGCAGTGAGAGAGAGCCCTGTGCTTGCCTTGGGGTACAAAGCTGGCCCACAGCTGCAGGTGGCTGCTGGTGCACATGCTGAAAGCACCAGTGGGAAGGGAGACCAGATGTGAGCCTAGTGAGAAACGAGGACGAGGGAGAGAGGGGAGGGGAGAGAAAAGAAACATGCATAGACGAACAGAACACAGAGACAGAGAGCTAGACCAAGGAATGTGCTCATGAGTCGGAAGGGGAGGAAAGGAAAAGACACAAGGCTTTTCTGTCTGTGTCCTTGGGATGTGGTTGACCAATCACTGGGGGGAGGCTTGAGGGGGTGCAGGAGCCAGTTTTCCAGAAAGGAGAGAGGTTGGCTGGATACACCTGTGGAGAGAGCAGGCTCTTTACAGAGAGACCTCAGATTTGGCCAGTTGGGAGGAGGAAGGAGCTCTGAGGCTAACAAATTTCTTTCTTTCTTTCTTTCTTTCTTTCTTTCTTTCTTTCTTTCTTTCTTTCTTTCTTTCTTTCTTTCTTTCTTTCTTTCTTTCTTTCTTTCTTTCTTTCCTTTCTTCCTCCTTTCCTCTTTCTTTTTTTCTTCTTTCCTTCTTTCTTTTTTCTTGCTTCTCTTTTCTCTGTTTTGTATTTGTTTCTGCTATTACCAAGTCTAACAAGGGTACTAGAAAGGAGCAGAATGAAGTGAAGAAATGTACAGGAAGCTGAGTGCAGGATCTGGGTACAGGAAACTGGATAGAGGCAGCTGGATCCAGGAAAGTTGGGCTAGAAGACCAAGGCTAGAAAATGGATCTGGAGATGAAAAAAGCAAGTCCTATCGAAAAGAGCACCCTGGGAAAGTCACTGATCTGCAGGTGAGGGGGCTCAGCTGAGTGTGGACACCTTAGCATTGACCTTCCCCTCTACCTGATCTGCCGAGGCTCCTGCTGGACACAGCAATGGGGAACGCAGTGCGTGGGAGACTGTTCCTCTAATCTTGCCAGGCAGAGCTACAGGAGAAGGGCAGAAGAAAAGTGGTAGTGGAGGAATTTCAGTCCAAAAAAAGGCAATAGACCTAAGATCTCCATCTGAGGTGCTTCTATAGAGATAAGAAATTAGAGGGAAAAGCAGGCTGAAAGGAGATGATACAGTTAGTTTATAGAAGGTGAAAATTCAGAAACTTAGAATCCTAGTTTGAATAGGTTCCCAGGAATGGGGGCGGGGAGAGAACCATCGAATAAAAACCCAATAAATGCCAGGTCTTGACCTAGGTTTTATATAGCTAATTGCATTTCATTCTTAGTATAATACTTCAAAGAAATGCTATTTCTTCACAATGCAGATAAGGGAAGGATGACAATGAAAGAATAACTACTCCAAAATCAGACATCCTCTTCATATTAAAGACGGGATTTGCATCTAGCCCTGCCCGGTACTGAAGGGCGTGCTGTTTCCTTTCTGAAAGTTAATTAAAGTTGTGCACAGAACAAGAGGGGAGGAAGGAGACTGTAGTGCCCCACTTCAATGCCTCCAATTATCCAGACAATTTATAAACAATTTCACACACTTCACCTTCAAGTTCAGATCAATGTCTATTTTCTATGGCTTTTCTTATAGTGGTTCATTTACCAATTAGTTCCCTACAGACTTGGAAGGCCCATGTGATAATATTTAGGATTTTCTGTAGCCACAGGCTCCAATTAGAACAGAGGAAAACCATGCAGTGCTGTGAGCATGAAGGCATGAGGTCTTGTGACATACTCTACCTTCTCCCAGTTTGTGTTCTAGGTATGGGTGTGGAGTCTGTCCTCCATGGCAGAGATTTGGTCAGTGGTCAGGTGGCCATCATTCATCAAGCAGAGACATGGTTTTTCTGGAACAATGTGCTTAGCCTAGTCACTGCTTGCTCTTCAGCTGAGGAATGACAGGTGGACCAGCCTTGGTGCTTGGTTGCTAACTACGGTCCTTCTCAAGTATTCACCTCTTCAGTGTAAGAAGTTGTATTAGTTACTTCCTCGTTGCTGTGACCAAACACTTGATGAGAAGCTAGTTAAGGGGAAAAAAGTTCACTTTGATGGATAGTTTGAGGGGGTAAATTCCATCACCCCAGGGCAGGCAGGGCAGCAGGACATGGCCACATGAGTCCCCAGTCAGGAAGCAGAGAGGCGAATCCTCAGCTTGCTTTCTCCTTATTTGCTCCAGGATCTGAGCCCACAGGATGGTGCTGCCCACATTTACACTGAGTCTTCTCTCTTCAGTGAAACCTTTCTGAAACCTTCTTCGTAGACTCATCCAGAGATGTGTTTCCATGGTGATTCTACATCAAATCAGTCGACAAGTGAAGATTAACAATCATGTGAGCCAGGTTACAAAACTCAAAACTCCTTCTTCTCCCTTTTCCCCTCTTCTCTCCCATCTTCGCCCTCTAGTCGCCTCTCTTCCTCTTTCACTCTTCTTCTTTTCCTCTCCCCATCTCCTTTCTATTTCTTTTTTTCTTCCTTTTTCTCTCTCCAGTTTGCCAAAACGTGCTGCATTTTCTAGGCTTTGTGTGCCCAAGGATCTCCTTTGAGCATCCTGCTTTCCGCCTTACCATGCTGGCAGTCCTAGGCCGACCATCCTGCAATGAGAGAAGCCAGACGTGCAGAGGCCCATGGATGCCGATCAAGGCACTGGGAGGTACTCTTGACTTTGTAGTTCATGGATTCTAGGAGGTGGAGACACCCACTAGGCCTCCCCCTTGCAATAACACTTGGGGCCATTAGTTACCCAAGCCTGCCTAAGCAAGTAAGGAGGGCATCCTAGAGGTGGGATGGAGTGAGTATGTGAAAACTCTGCAGTTTGTAAATTGAAAAAGCTGCAGACACAACTAGCATCTCCCAGACCCCTGCCATCAACTGAGGAAACAATCCATTATTTGTGGAGCTAGGGGTTAAAGGGGCTTCGCACCATGTTTAACTAAGAATGATCAGTTTCTACTTAGTGCCCTTGGCCTTTTGTATGGTGTTCTCTGCTCCCGACACCCCTTTCTATGAAATCTTGATGGGAGCATGAAGATGGGAGGGAAGGATGCTCTCTGACAATGCTCATGAGACCAAACCTGGGAACTTAAAACTACAGGATTGAGAGGCTATATCCTTCTCGTCTTGATTTGTTTTTAGAGGTAGGGTCTCACTCTAGCCCTGGCAGACCGGGAACTCACTCTGTAGCCCCAGGCTGCCCTTGAACTCACAGTGATCCTTCTACCTCCACCTCCTGACTGCTGGGATTAAAGGTGTGCCTGACTGTATGTATCTGGCATTTTTAAAGAGAAGAGGAAGAGGTATCTTTCTTGGATTGTGGAACCCTCACCAGTGTATAAAATATACCACGCTTCCCTCCTTCATATACAAGCCGACCTCAGAGACACTGCTAGGTCAATTCTAGAATGCCACAATAAATCAAATGCCATAATAGTGAGTCACCTGGTATTTTTCAGCTTCTCTATGCATATAATAGATATATTTCTGCTATGCTGCAGTCTCTTGAGTGTGCAATTACATTTTGTCTTTAAAAAATCCAAGTGTATGTATTTTGATTAACAATCACTGGAAAATGCTAACCATTTTCTGAGCCTTCAGTAAGGAGTCCTATTTTTGCTGGTCCAGGCCTTGCGTTGATGTTGATGACTGCTAACTGACCACGGTGGTGATTTCTGTTGGTATGGCTCTGGAAGGTTCTTATAAGAAATGAAGTTTGCCCCACTGGTTAACTTCTTCCTCTAACAGCTTCTCTATAGCATGTGAAGTTCTTTGACAACATTCTATCTGAAGAACTTTAATGATTGGATTCAATCCTCTCTGACAGTCACTGCTTTATCGACTTAGTGTACATAATACCCTCTTTTGTCACCTGAACAATGTTCCCAGCGTCCTCACCAGAAACTGCTGCTTCCTTTGCTTGTCTGTTAGAGGCGACCTTTCTGTCACATGGATGTGGTTTGTGGAGCTTAAACAGTACAATGGTGACACCGATGATCGGTGGCATAGGTCACTGCAACTGACGTGATTATCATGAAAAATAAATAAATACCATGAGAATTTCTAAAGTGTGACAGAGACTGGACATTCGCAGCTACAGCTGGAAATGTGGTGCCTGTACTTTTGTTTGACACAGGATTGCCACAGACATCTGCCCAGCACAGTAAATCAGAGCCCTCTAGAAAGAGCACCCTAGAGGGAGCGCCTATTCTTGCCATGTCTGTTCAGGGGCTCCTGAGGTAACACCTTCTAGAAAGGTCAGCATGGTTAGTTTGGCTCATCATCATTTAACATCTTTAACCAAGTGTTCACTGTAGATAGTGCCTAATGTCCCAGAAAAATGCCCCCTCCAAAAAAAAAAAAAAACCCTACAGGTCCTCAAGTCGCCTGCTATTGGAAATTACTACATAGTGCATTTTGTCTCCACTAACCTAAAATGATGCAGTGTGTTTCTGAAACTTATTATTTTTCTATACTATCCAAGTTATAAGTTTTTTTGGAAATAATTATCTGTCTGGGTATCTCCATATATTTCTTTCTTTCCAATAGTTTTTGTGAAGTTTACATCTGACAAGCCTCACATCATTTGTCCGGGGATATCTTGCTGCTGCTGCTGGTATGTAAGCTCTGTCTGGTGTCTCTGCTGTGACTCTATACTGAACACTGAGAGGAACAGAGCTGGCCTATGAACTTGAATGTACTGACTTGACAGAGAAGCCTGAGGCAGCCCAGCATACTTTTCAGGTCCTCTACCTCTCTGGACTCATGGCTCTGAGCATCTTATTTAAGTAGATTTTGGGGGGGGGAAGGTATTCTGCATCCTATAGAGCCCTGCTTGGCACAGATGCACTTTGTACATGAGAGGTACCAGAGCTCTTAAGCCTAGGGCCGACCTTTTCTGCAAGGTCTTTGATTCATCTCTCATTTCTCCCTATAAGTTCCCAGTGGCTGTCTCTTATCTTCCCTGGGCTCAACTCACATCACTAGCCTCTCCTCCCAGGCTCATTGACCAACTTCAGGAGCTCTGGATGTTTTGTCTTTCAAAGCTTACACTTTGTATTAGTGGAGCTACAACAAGTTACCACAGATTTAGGGATTTAACAAACACCAATTTTACACCTGCAATCCTAGTTCTCAGGGGAATGAAATAAGAAGATGTATAGCCTTGCTATACAGTGATATCATGTCTTGGGAAATCAAATTGCATCAAATAAAAGCCTCGCCGACGTATTATCTTATGGTTCTATAGGTTTGAAGTCCAGTGTTAGTCTCACTGGCCAAAAATTAAGATGCCGGCAAGGCGGTGTTCCTTCCAGGCCTCTGAAGGAACACGTTGTCCTGCTTCTTCTTGCTTTAAGAAACCATATATTCCTTGACACACGCCTCTTTCTCATCCTCAGAACCTCAGCAGCATCACGCACACCTGCTTTCCACCCTCACATCTCTCGTTCTTTTCTTTGGTCTCCATCTACTTCTAAGTCTTGTATGCTGTTACTGGGACCAATAGAACCATTCAAAATAATGTCCACATCTCAAAGTTCTTACTGACACTTTCTTTTAAAAAATATTTTTTATTTATCTGCAAGGGGAAATACAGAGAAAGAGAGACAGAGAAAGGAGAGAATACAAATGGCCATGGACAGGACCTTTTGCCACTGCAAATGAACTCCAGGCGCATGCACCACTTTATGCAACTGGCTTTATGTGGATACTGGGGAACTGCACCAAGACCATCCGGTTTTTCACGTAAGCACTCTTTAACTACGGAGCCATCTCTCCAGCCTCTAGCAACACATTCCAAGTGATTTTTGTCATATATTATTACGCATTTACAAATGCCAATGTTTAAGAGATAAACATGTGTGGTGGTGGTGGTGTGTGGTGGTGTGTGGTGGTGTGTGTGTGTGTGTGTGTGTGTGTGTGTGTGTGTGTGTGTTTGCCTGCCACATTCTTGCTAGTCCTTACTCCCTCAATATTCTCTACAACTAACCCTAATTTGATATACATATACTTCCCAATTTATGGTTGTGTTATATCCTTATAAATGTTGACTTATGAAAATCCCAACAGTCAAAATTTTGTACTGAACATTGTAACTTAGCAACACAGTGCAGTGTAGCAAACAGTTGTCTGTTTGCAGGCTTACTGGAACCTGCAGCTCACTGCCAGCACCCACATTCACCGAAGAGTAGCTCCGTATAAATCATTAGCCAGGAGAAAGAACAAACTCAGGATCTGACATCTATTCTCAAGTGAATGCTTTGACATCTCACTGTCAAATCAAAAAGTCCTAAGTCGAACCTTCGTTAAGTCTGGAATTTCCTATACTAATGGATATCTATCACTGTTCTTCCCCAGAACATACACATACCATTTGTCTTATCTTCCCTCAATACTGATGCATAGGTAAACTCACCCTACAGGAGTCTGAGGTACTATTGTGGGCTGAAGCAGCGGCTATTTTTGTTAGAGATAAAGGTATCTTTCCATACGTTTGACCCTTGGCATCAAGACATTTGCCTGTTCTGCCTAAGGTCAGATCCATAGCCTCATGGATCCTTTATTGAAGGACACATCTTGTGGATTCAAAAGTGAGTGTAGTAATCTAAAATAGAATAGCATGCTTTGAACCCAGATAATATTTACCTCCATCAGCTTTCCGATACATCAACTCATGAGAGATAAGAAATGTTTCCATTAATTCATAGGAAAGAAAAATCTTCCTGTATGTTGTACCTTCTCATGTTTGTTCCTCAGGGTGACATAAAGTAGATGTTATTGATTTGCACACTCACAGTGTGATTTGGGCACATCTGTAAACATGTGTCCATATCATGGGGACTAGCAAACAATGAATCGGGCAAGTTTCAGCTCAGCTCCTTTTCTGTCCCTAGTGTCTTAGAGTGTGAAGATTCAGCCGAGGAAATGGAAAGTGTTGAAACTTTTTCAGAAAGTTTAACAGGCAAGGTAAGGCTATCTATCGGCTGCAGAATGATGAGAAAATGAAGAAGGATGTCGCACATTTCGTGATATCGATCTAGCCTATTAGCACCAGTGACAGGTCACTCCATCCTCCCCAGTCCTCTCCATGTTCCTAACACCATGGGCAGGAGGAAATCAAAGCCCAGTGAAAGGATTCCCTTTGCAGAAAATGTGTGTGTGTGTGTGTGTGTGTGTGTGTGTGTATGAGAGAGAGAGAGAGAGAGAGTAATGGAGTGAGAAAGAGAGAACATCAAAGAGCAAAAGGAGAGAGAGAGAGAGAGAGAGAGAGAGAGAGAGAGAGAGCAGAGTATTAAGAATGGAACAGACAATAGCATTCATCAGCTGTAAGCCGGGAAACCAGGCACTTCAGTTATGACATGCCAAGATTTTAGATCATAAATTTTTGAGAACTTGAATGGAAGCATAAGTAGTTGCCTAAACAAAAAGCATGAAGAGACAGAATGCTCTTTCAGAAGCTTAGATGCTGGTCTTCACAGCTAGATTTCAATGGCTTTTGGAATCCCCTGTGTTTTTTTCCCCACCAATTGTCATACATGGTATTCCAGCATCACTGATTGATGATAGCAAGGGGATGGAGCTCTATCTTTGCAAAAACATCTCATTTTAAAAGGAAAATAATACTGCTCAGTGGAAAATGGGTTTGATGGGAGAACTAATGCTATCAGAGCTGAATCTTCTAGAAACAGAAATAGATTCTAGAGCTGGAATAGATAACAGACAGACAGACAGAATGGGGAAAGGAAAAGTTGACACAAAGAAAGGAGACTGGGCTGAACAGGGAGATGGAGAACAAGGCTTTGCAATAAACACTAGAAATTTGTGACCTGCTTCTGTCTCCAGCAAGCTACAACCTCTGTCAACGTCCTTCATTTTCTTGAAATACTATCACACTAGCTTTCTGTCTTAGAACCAGGAAATAAAGCCTTGATCCCTGAGATGCTTAAAGTCCAGTTCTCTGAAGTACAGTGTCCTGCCCAGAGCTGTTGAGCATGCTTCGTCACTGTCCTCCAGCAGACTCTGCTTGAAAAGCCGAGCAAGACTGCCTGGTGTTGGAAGGTTTCTTCTATTTTCACTGTCTTTCAGTCTCTCTTTGAATGACCTCTCAAAGATGGTAGTTATGACAAAAACCCCTAAGCTCACAACATTAAAGCAGCCTTAATACCCACCACGACTCAGGGAACTGAGCGGAAGAGGGGGTGGAAAGATTGTGAGAGCCGTGGTGGGGGAAAATAGCAGAGACCTGGCAACCCTCAGTAACTACACACTTGGGCCATGAGGACTGGGCTGAAGACTGGGTTATCCATGGTCCCCTACCACAAAGACTGATCCAGACAGCCCCATGGAGGAGGATATCCAGCTGACTGGGGATGGGGAAGGGGGGCAATGAGGAATCGGGGATAACAACTCATGGTTGGCACAATAAACAATGTAACTCATTATGGACAATAAAAAAAAGATGGTAGTTATGGCACCGACCTACAGAAGAAGTACCATGACATGACAAAGACAGGAATTACCCCCTCTGTCTCCTGAGTCATTCCTTTATTCCTTTCTTATGGATCTTTGCAGCCATGTAAGAGTCAGGCTGGAATTGCCCACTTCAAAAAAAAAAAAAAGTTCTTTTAGCCCTCTTTCTTCCCTGCTTTCTGTAGCATGGCTGCCTTTAGCAGCCAGACTTGGAAGAATTGTGTCTCTCATTCTCCCTTTAAGCTACCAGGTGCCTGCTTCCCCATGGCATCAAAGCAGCTCTTGTCCTGGGCACAGTAATGTCACCGGGGCTTGGGGATCACTCTGTTCAGTATGTGTCCTGTCTCATGGGTATATCTTTAGTACAATCATCTCCATCTCTTCCTTTGCTCCCAAACTCAGTGAACCCCCAGCTTAGCTCTCTTTCTCCTTGCTCTTTTTCATGGTCATCTATTTTGTTCAGACCCTTGGATTCTTCCTGTGGTGACTATATTACCTAGTCCTCCTTGCTGACTGGCTTCTTCCTAGTTGGCCACCAGGAGGGAACTGCAGAAATGGAATTTTCCTTGGCTCTAACCCTCACTGGCTCCAGGCACACTGTTCCCTCTTCATTTCTCCTTCAAGCTTGAACGTGGTAACGACTTTCCATATTTGCAGGTCCCTCGATGCTCACCATCCCTTGTAAATCCCTTACATCCTGCCAACATCTTGGTAAATAGCCCTTTTATTAAATTCTTTTCAGTTAAAGTCTTGAAACGTCCCTGTTTACTGCAGGGTCTTGTTGGATACGACACCTATATGCTGATGACTCTGCTCAGCCATCAAAACTCCAGTATCAAATAGGATACTTAAAAATCATGTCGATATTTGCAGTGATTTTAAGTCAGCGTGCCCCATGTGAGCCTCTGCTGATAGCTCACACCTGCTAATTTTATTGTCCTCCTCATGTTTCTGAAGATGACAACTTCCTGTCAGATGCTTGTCCCCAAAGTCCTAGACTCCTTCTTCTCCCACAGTCAGCCTCCTACCTCCAATCCACCAGGAAAATAAATTTGTTTTGCCCTTAAAAGACATTCACAAATCTCCCCAATTTTCTCATACCTTTATTATTCTCACCTTGGGCCAAGACATCATGCTTGTCCCTTGGACATTATGGTAAGCTTTCTGCATTTGGTCTCCTGGTTTCCGCTCCAGCCTCTCTGTAATTTGTTTTCAGAAGTCATCAAGAGAAATCCTTTTAAGAAATCAATGTAGGCAGAGTATGGTAGACACACCTATGGGGACTAGTGCCTGGAGGCCAAGTTTGAGGCCAGCTTTAACTCCACAGTGAGACCCTGAGGCTCCCATTTCCTAAGTAAATGACAAATTCTTTGTGATGGCCAAAGAGCTCCATCATGAACCCGATGCTTCCTAGTCCCTAACGGTTGCCCAGCCTCACGGTCACCAGCTCGTTCTCAAACGTGCCAGGCAATTCTGTCTTAAGGCTTAGAGACTTCTGTCTAGAATTCTCTCCTCTGATATGAGTTGGACTAATGACTTCACTTCCTTAAACTTTTTTCCTTTTTAAAAATATCAAATATCACCTTCTACATGACTCTGAAACTATCCTAATAATCCAGTTTAAACTGCTGCACAGCCATCCTCCCCACACCAAGTCCTCTTTTCCTTACAAGATTGATTTCTTATTACCAATAAAATGTCTGCTTTTAGTTATTTTCTATGTTTATTTATTTTTAAATTTATGTGTATTTGTGTGTGTGTGAGACAAAGAGAGAGAATGGCCAAACCAGGGCCTCTTGTTACTGCAAAGGAACTCCAGATGCATGCACCACTTTGTTCATCTAGTTTTACATGAGTCCTGGAGTATTAAACCCCGGCTGGCAGACTTTGTAAAGCAAGTGTCTTTAACCACTGAGCCATCTCTCCAGCTCCCAAATTAAGAAGTTTTTGTTTCTGTAAAATAGGGCTTCATCCCTGTAAAATATGGCTTTATTTTCAAATGTTTAATTTATAATAATATTTAGATTATGTTTGGAGGTTCATTTATTGGATGTGTCATCGCCCGTCAGCAATAGAGGTGGTCCGTCACTGCCACGTGCTGTCAGTTGAATAAGAGAAGGACAATTTCCTGTCTTTTCACCAGATCACCACTTGTAACATTAAAAGATGCTCCACTTTTTTAATGAATGGAATTAACTCAACCAGGAAAGCTCCCTCTAGGTCTGACCCAGGGATCCTCCCCTGTACCAGCTCCTCTCACCAGCAGACAAAGTGTTTGTGAGAACAGAGTAGTGTTCACAGGCTTTGTGACCTTGAGCAAGTCATTTAAATCTCTCTAAGACTCATTTTGTAAAATGAAGTAACAATGCCAACCCCCAGGATTATTATGAGAAATGTTAGAAATAAGCAAGACCCCCCCTCCCCCTCGGGACTTATACATATGCTCTGCAATCCACACAATGCTGTGAAGTGGGCAGAGGATAAATGTTTTCAGTGTGGAGTTGGAGGCTTAATCCCACACACTGCTAAGCTTCAAAAGAAGGGGTAATGCTATTTAAACTTAAACACCACACCATTCCCCTGATCTTGGCTCCTTTAAGGATAAAATTGATGAAGCTAGCATTTAGTCATCAAACAGTTGAAGACTCAAGAAAACCCTATTATCAGAGTTACCCTGTATTCTCGTCTCAAAAGTGGGAAGGAGAAACCATCATCTTAAGTAAAAGCCAATTCTCCCTCTGTCTTCCGACAATTTGGAGTAGATCAGAAAGAGTTTAAAGAAATTCATCCCTAACAGAAGAGTGAGAATTGACTTGAAAATGTTGCTCTAAAATGTGGGCATGTGGCCTCAAGGTAAAGCTTGAACACTTAGGTATTCAGTCACACACAAGTTTCTGCTGCTCACCCCAGGACTGGCCTTTAGCTTTGAACTCAGGTCCGGTGGACAAGAATTCTGCTGAGAATCCTGCACCCAAAGCCCTACTTCAATCAAGAACTTGGCTGCTGGCTAGAGTCTTTTCCAAATGAATCCAAATTGGGCACAGAGAGCTGCCACGAGTCTCCCCGAGAGCCTAACTAAGGCAGATTCCAGAGACCCAGTATCTGGGCTGCTAAATCCAGCACCATTGGGAATCATGTCTAGAGCTTGTGACACTCCAAACAGCAAGGAAAGAACGTCCTAGCAGAGAACCCGAGAGGGTTTGTAAGTGGGTTTGAGGTAGCCAGCCACACCAACTAGCTAAACGAAAGCTCAGGGCTCTGGGAACAACAAAACCACTCTCACCCAGTTCTTGCTGGTTCCCATGAAGTCCCTTCCCAAGGAATGTGTTCAAGGCATTCCTGCCTTTTCCCCTAGTAAACATTTCAGCTTTACTGATAGTTATGTTTTTATACATAGTCCTATGTCTAATTGTAATAGACTGAGTTATGGGTAACAACGGTTTCTAAGAAAGCCTCCATCAATCTCAGGAATGGACCACCCTGGATAGCCTCAGGAGTGGGCAGGGGGAGGAGAGGTGGTAGAATCAGGCTTATAAATGCAGATTCTATGGGAGCCAATGGCCTTTGCCCCTTGGCTTGGTCCACCCTCCACCCTGGACACTGTACTTACTTCCCACCTCTGCTTTGTCACCTGCTAAATTAACGGTGATGATTTCCTTGGTCTACCTGTACCTGGGTGTGAATTCTTCTCCTTCAGGTACACATGAACTGAGACTGTTGGGATTCTAGGCGGTGTGGGGAGAAGGCATAGCTCAGATACTGTGACTCTGATGGACTTTCTTCAGAGAGAAGATAAAAGAAGGAGGACTCCCTTTCTGGTTGGGAGCACTGTGCCTCAGCATTCTCTCTGGCACTTTGTCTCCTGCATCTTGTCATTGCTGCCGTGTCACAGAAATGAACTGAAATATTTTTGTCTGGTTGCTTTCTCTGCTGTGGGATGTCCATGGCTTTAAGTCTTTTTCACTATCGGTGCTTCTTGTCTCTGGCATCTTAAACGTACTCACATGACCAGGCAGGACCTAAGTAGTCAGGACCCCAAAACTCTCCAAGGTTTAGATGACCTGGAAAATGGGATCACAATTTTCAGAAATAACTTCAAACCGGACAGTCAATGTTTGCAAGGGCACCCCAGACATGGAGGGAAGAACTAGGAAAGCTGCGGATCTTGCAGGAATGAAGCAAGTTACAGTGGGAGTCCTGGAGTGTGTCCCTCCCCATCCATCAGGAGCTAGACCAAGCACAGGAGCTGCGCACAAAAAGCTGTGATCAAGAAGCAGCCCGAGAATACAGGAAGGAGACAGCTCATCTTTGGCGTAGCCTACCTCACTGATCCATTTTCCCTCTTGTGATGGGGAGACAGGGAATCAATAATGTCTGCCGGGGCCTCAGGACAGTGTAACAATATGTGGACACGAAATTTAATTTGTTACATTATGTCATAAATTTAGTTATGATTCATCTCTTTTTTAATAAGTTGTTCTGCTTCATGTTATTCAATAAGAATTAAAGGTGGAATTTGAGTTCATGACAGCTGGTCTGAGTTAGTTGCATAAGCCTTATAAAAGATGAAACATAAGGGTAGTTTATGATTAAAGGTCAAAATCAATGCATTGGCATAAACCTGTTTGAATCAATGGTTTCTTTTAAGATATTGACACACTCTTGGGAACATTGACAAAAACTTGGTTAAATAAGAAAGAATTTATGTTAAATCAAGATAATTACTTGTGTTTTCTGCTAAGTGTGTCCTGATTTTGATGACTTGGGAAACGAAATCTTAACAGAATCAAATTCTATTTTTTTCTTAAGTTTTGTCTAAATGTTCCACAAAACCTAGAGCTTTGCAGTCCTGAAGATAGTCATTCAGATGACCAGCTGTAGCTAATTTAAAAGGGACAACCCTCTCACAGCTGTAAACTCCAGGGAATTACTAGCTAACTGGTTTAAAATAGGATTAGACCATATTTTCTAGAAAGTGTTTAGAGAAGCAAGAGAACCACCCTGGGCCAGTAAACCGAGGACTTGAACTTGTCTTCAGAAGAGACCCCGAGGACCAAAGAGAGATACGTAAATCTATGAACCCATAGGCCCTATCTCCTCCTCCTCCTGAACTTGTCTCCATGGTATAAGTCTTATCAACACTTCTGGCCACTGCTACATGTGCCCTCTAGCTAGGTAAAGCCTTTCTTAACTCTTCCAACCATTGTTTGAATAGGTTTGGTCATGGTTTGCCCTTCTTAACCCTCTGATAAGATTTCTTCAGTTTAGCCTTTTCTTCTTTTAATAGCTAGCCAAATTTGTTTCTTCCAGAATGTAACAAATTCAGCTTCAAATGGTTATGCAACAAAAATATTGGCTCATATCTACCAGACAAGATGAGTTAACACCATTCTTTCCACTGGCTCCAATGGAACGTTCTAGTCAGCAGTTAACTGTTACCTATGCCGACAGGCTCCTGTAACCCTTTTCTTGTTGTTTTGATTTTTCTTTATGTCTTTGGTCCTTGTTCACTGAACCTTGTGGTAAGGCTGTTGTCTTCCAGATTGCAGGTCCTAACACTTCAAGTCATGCTGACCAAGGGATGTCAACCTTGACAACGGTAACCACCTCCTCCTCTGGGTCACCCAGCTTTCCAGGCCCTGGATGCCATAGATCTCATCTCTCCCTAACAGGAATTCCAAGGAGGAACTCATCAAGTAGCGAATGCCCTGGTTTATCTGAAAATAACTAGGGTGCTCATTGTCCAGTGACCAAATGGATTGGGTCCCATATCCTTGAGGGGAAAGATTTTAGGGCTAAAAGAAACATCAGGGTTAACTGACAAGGACAGGACAGAATCATTGGATAAGAGATACCAGAGGGTTTGCAGATGGGTTTGAAATAGCCTAGCTAGCCAGATAGAAGGAAGCTTGGGGCTCTGAGAAAAACAACAAAACCAATCTCAGCTGGTTCTAGCCGCTCCCATGGAGGAACATGCTCAAAACACTGCTGCCCTTTCCCCTGGGAAACCCCTCATCTTTATGTCTCCTTACATCTGCCTTTATACACATCCTTACACTTAAGGCACATAATTGTATCAGACGCTACTGTGGATAAGCGGCTTCTAAGAAAGTTGACCCATTCCAGCAAGTGGTCCACCCTGGACCACTCTGATGGTGAGCAAGAGGGAGGCCAAGACGTGTAAGTCCAGATATGCTGAACAGCCACTGCATTGTTCTGGACTGGGTTCATCCTCCACTCAGAAGGGCATATTTACTTTCGCATTTTCTTTCTTTTTTAAAAAAATATTTTATTTATTTGCTAGCAGAGAGATACAGACACACACACACACACACACACACACACACAGAGAGAGACAGAGACCGAGACCGAGACAGACACAGAGAGAGAGAGAGAAAGAGAGAGAGAGAGGACAATGGGCACCCCAGGGCTACTAGCCACAGCTAACAAACTCCAGATGTATGGCCACTTCATGCATCTGGCTGACATAGGTACTGGGAGTCAAACCCAGGTTGTCAGGCTTTGTAGGCAAGTGCCTGACTTGTTGAGCCATCTCTCCATCCCCTTCTCTGTTTCTTTATTTCCTGCTGAGATATGCTCCCACCACTTGCTTACGCACCTGCCTATGCTCTGACATGAAGTCTTCTCTTCTGGGAGCAATCGATCATGACTGCTGCTATATTTGGCATTGGAAGGAATGCAAGGAAAAGGCCTGTTTCCCATAAAGAAATGTAAGGAAGAATACAAGGAAGAGACAGAGTGCCCAAGCCTTTCTGCACCAGTGCTGATGGATGTCTAGAGCCTAGCCCAGCAACTTTCATTTCTTTCTCCCACTTTTCCCTCATAGCCAGTGGCCCCGCCTTAAGCAGATTAAAGGAGGAAAAGGGAAAGCACGAATCATGTCAATCTATACCAGATATTAAGCTGCCATTTCCATAAATAAGAATTATGAGGCCAGTTAATTCAGGTTTTATAAGAACTTATTAGATAATGGATAAAAATATTAATTGGCCCTGCTTTACAGACTTGTCTTCAAGGGTAAACAGAAATCAGACATTATAAATGAAATATCTGCATGGTGTAGACACAAATCTACTCTAACTGAGAACGATTTAGGGGTGGCATGGCCCCCTGAAAGTAAACTAAAATGTCTAAAGATGTGAACTACCTTGAGCCCACCTGTGTGGGGAGAAGCCAGTTCTCCAGTCTCTTTCTGCCTGCAGGAGACCTTGCAGCCTCCACTTTGCTGGAAGCCAGAAATGTCAGATGGGTCTGGGATTTCCTTATCACTTCCTGCCTAAAGGAATTCCCCCTTTTCTAGAAGAGATCATCACTTCCATCCAAGAAGGATCATTCCCTTTCCTGAGAGTGCAAATTCATTTGTTCACTTTCTTGGAAATCTGGGGGCACCTAGACACCTGAGATGGACACTATACTGACCAACTCAGCCCCCATTCAGTAAACTCCAGACAAGAGCAATTAGGGTCTCTTGCTGGGCATTCCCATTTCTTGGAACACCCTCTCAACCAGGAGTCGTGCTTTCATTTCTTAAGCCATGTAATAAAAATCCTTCTAAATTTTATCCTCTGTTTTGTGGATTTCATTCATTGAACTTCATGAGACAAGATTTCAGAGGCCATTGACTCAGTGAAAGCTTTGTGTGACCACACACATCTGGCTCTTTAACTCAGGAGTTACTGCCCAACCAAAAACCAAGAAAGGCTCTATCACTCTCAACCCCAAGTTCAAGTTCAAAGTATCATAACTAGATGTCAGTCCTTTGGCATTGGTCCCAGAAATTCTGCCTCTGAGGAATGCACAACATATTCTTGCTTTCCAGAACTTTATCATATTAGTCTGTTTAGGACAGCAGAAGTGGATTATTAGGCAACCCTTGTGAATACTAATAATAGAACTATTCCATGAAATGTGCTTACAGTTACACGTGCTTCCAAATAAAGAGCATAATAGAAATGTTGAGTCAGTGCTTGAAGAGCCATCCATTGACATCTACCCGGTCTTGACCTTCACGTCCCGGGTCGCATTGTCAACTTGTCCCAGATCCAACCGCATTCCCCTGAACACTGGGATCCTCAGCTGGAGTGCTTAAAAGTGATGATTTCTGGCTACAATTTGAATTTAGTAAATCAGAATGAAATAACCAGGGATCCAAATTATATCAAGTAAGCCCAAGTGATTCTCATGCATACGCCTAATTTCAAGGAGTCTGAAGTGGAGAAAGGGAGGAAAGGAAATGCCAAAAATGTCACTTTTCCTAATGGCACAAAAATTTGAGTGTTTTCTTTTCCTTGGGTGGATCCGTGCTCCTCTCCTATCCCCCCCTGGAGTGTGATTGCTTGCCAGGGGCAGGGAGTGTTTGCATCAAGTGACCCACAGAAGCCTCCATCTCTCCTGGTAATTAATTCTAATACAGCTCCATTTAATGCAAACAAGACCCTGCAGGGCACAGTTTTATAAGATATTGCAAAGCCTAATTGAAATTCTTTACCTTATTTCGAAAACAACTTTTCCTTGAGGGGTTTAGAAATATTTAATAGCAATAAAATGCAGCTTAGCAGCTCTAATTTTGGCCATGGAATATCCCCAAGATACAGCGAGACTCCTGAGACACAGGACACAAAGAATCAAGCTGCTCCTCCAGTCACAGATAAAATGAGAGCTGGAATTGAAGTAGCCAGCACTCACGTGATGCACAGGATGGGCCAGGTGCCGTTCAGAGCAATTCTGGGCAGGTTCAAAGTCCTCTTTACAGGGATGGAACCCTTCCGTAAGCATATGGAAGGAGGTTTAGTAACTCTACGCAGAGTCCGGGCAGCAGTTAAACTAGAAAACCCTGGGCAACTCACCTTTAATCCTTCACTGACTCTCCCTGGGTAGTACCTGTTCTGCATACTTGCTTTCCAAATGGGAAAAGAGAGGGTAGGGAAAAGGCACATGCAGGATCACATGGCCAGGGAGCAGCTGAGCTACAGGAAAAAAACATAATTGTTATAGTTACTTTCTAGTTGCTAGGAACAAAAGTTGCTGATGGAAGAAAGAATTGCTTTTGGCTTGCAGTTTGGAGGGAAAGTTTCCTACTGGCAGAAGCAGTGGTTGGACATGACCTCTGTCCCAGCAGGTGGAAAATAGCGGCAGGAGAATAAATATAACTCGAAGGGGAGAGGGGCTGGCTCTAACACCCCCAAGCCTGCCCCCAACAACACACCTCCTCCAGCAGGGCTCCACCTCCCAAATTGCTACAGCTGAGGACCAAGCATCAGAACACTCAAACCACCACAGCAGCCTTCCCTGTCTGTTTCTCCTACTCCACAGCCTAGAAACAGTCCCAGAGCTGGAAGGAAAAGCCTGGTATTCCTGAACCTCAGTTAATCCCCCAACTCCAACTCTGTTATGTCACTTCCTCTTTGGGTCAGCTATCTTTGAAGAAGCAGAGCAAGGAGTGGACGCATCTCTAGAATTTTCCAGGGCGTTGTCAGGTCTCTTCTCCCATTGTTTGTCTTGTTAGCATAGATACAGCTTTTCTCTTTGGTTTAGGAAAACTGCCCATGGGAAGCTTTGAATGAACTTGAGAAGTGTCCTTGAAGTGAAGAAGTAGAAGGTGCTAGGGAGTGAAAAGACTGCTCCACCTTCCTGCTCTCTTCATCATGGTTTGTGCGGCCTAGCCTTTGCTCTGCCTAGGTCAGCTCAGGTAGGTATGTAGAAAGACCTTGCTTCTTAAGCATGCCAGTTCCAGAGGAAGGATTTCTCCCGGTGCCAGTCTGCTCTGGGGGCACTGAAAACCAGCAGAGCCTTTCAGCTCTTAGTCCCCAGTAGCCCAGCCAGCCCAGGTGATTTCTCTCTGTGTGCTTGTTGGCTTGCCTACTTTCTATTCAGTAGCATCAGATCCCTATACTTTTGGTTGGATTTGACCTTATTATATTTTGGGCTCTTGCTAAGGCCCTCCTATAAGACTGTTTAGTTTAATTTATTAAATTTAAGTGCAAAGTCACACACTGTAAGTTGACCACATCTCTTTATTCCCATAGAAGCCATTTGGCCTTGTAACCATAGCTGGCTATTAATATTATAAAAGGATTCTCAACACTTATAACCATGAAGTATTTATTAGTTTAATAAAATCCCATCACACCAAACTCCAAAGTCCTTTCTGTAGTCTGTAAGTGAATTTTGTTGTTGGGGAATGTTACTTTAAAAATAATGAGCTGTCAAGCAGGGCTTAGAAATCATTTAGTTATGTAGAAATTTTCACTGCAGCCACTCTGCAAATTAAAGGAAAACCACTTTGATATGCAAATTCATTTAGTGTGTTCCAAGCCTTACACTTTGGCCTTTTGCATAGGTGAGTTCTTATCTTTGTTTCTCTCTGCACACTTTCTGGAGTAATTTCATCCAACAATGACCTCATTGTACACCTGGAAGCTATAGAATTGCTACACGGAAGCAACTTTCCCAATTATATCTATAATCAAAGCTCTTGCCTTAGCTTCAAACCTGTGTGCTTACCTACTGACTTAGCTGCTCCTCTGACAGACTGAGATTAGCAGGACCTCATTCCCACCCAAATGGGTCTCCCATCCGAACTGTTGAGTCTATGGTCCTCTTTGTTCTAGTGAAGCTACTTAATCATGCAGAACAGGGGTCCTGCGGACAGTGAAGGTGACCGCTTCTGTCTTTGCTTCCACACACCAGATAACTACAGGCTGAACTGAACCATGCTGACTGTCTACAGCACCTCAGTATTGCAGCTATCTCCTCTCATTTCTAGATAACCTGGATTTGGGTCCTATTTTATCTCACCTCGACGCCCATCCAGACACAGTGTGCTCGACTCTGGGGAAGGAAAGCCCATCTCTGCTTTAGGAATGGTCCTGTCTAGCCTGATAGTGAACCCATTCTCTCGCCAGGACTCTAAGGGATGGACAAGCGATACTATTCAAAGATTCTGTGGGAGGCACTGTGTGTAGTAGGAGATTCTGAGAGGATTGGTTGACAAAAGAAGCCTCTGGAGGCAATTCTCTCTGGACAGTTTCCTACATAGGTCTGCTGTGGAACTGATTCTCTGGACGGATCCATACACAGATATGAAGGTCACAATGGCTGCCATCCTCAGAATGAACTTAACACGAAGACCAGCCAAGAAAGTCGTGCAAATGTACGAGTCACTGTGAATCTGAAATCTTCTCTCTTTCTGGACTAAGTATTTGCTTAGAAAGAAATCCATTTATTCTTGGTGAGGCTTTCTGCAGTTTGGATTATTTGTCACAAGAATCTCTGTAAGTGATTCCTCATGACTTACTGTAATACGTGTCTATGATGTGCCCCTCGCTGCCTCCTTGCTTCCGTGTTAGCATGGGCTCATTTCTCATCTGGATTAATAGAGCAATACTCCCCACTGGGGCGGCTGCCTCAACCTCAACCTACTGTCATCCATCCTCCACAGCTGTTAATGTGATCTGTCCAAAGTAGGGAACAAAATAAAAACATCTGCTTATCCCAGACACCGGGTCAACCTTTTCAGATTTTCCTTTTTCTTATTCTTTAAAAATGAGTTTATTTATTTGCAAGCAGAGGGAGAGAGTGAGAGAGAGAGAGACAGAGGGAGAGAGAGAAAGAGAGAGGGGAGAGAGAAACAGAAAGAATAGAAGAAGAAAAAGAAGAAGAAGAAGAAGAAGAAGAAGAAGAAGAAGAAGAAGAAGAAGAAGAAGAAGAAGAAAAGGAGAGACAGAGAGAATGGGTATGCCAGGACCTCCAGCCACTGCAAATAGACTCCAGATGCCTGTGTCATTTTGTGCATATAGATTTACATGGGTACTGGGGATTTGAACTTGAGTCAGAAGGCTTTGCAGGCAAGCACCTTTACTGCTGAGCCCTCTCTCCACTCCCTTTTTCATTTTCTAATAATTTATATTTTACATTTATTTGGAAAGCACTGGGAAAGGGTGAGAGTAAAATATGAAGAAGAGACCAGATTTCCAGGTCTCCAGGTGGAAGTGGAGACAGAAGCCTTGAACAGCAGAAGATACAGTTATACCTGGGTCCTGTTTCAACTTCTCCATCACATGGTGTGAACAGATGCCACAAAACCTTCAAGGTCAAAGTCAGGATCCAGACCCATTTCCGTGATTATATGGTAGTTTCTGCACAGGCAGGAAGAGCTCTTTCCTGCCAACAGCGAAAGTTCAGGAGGTTCTTAGTCCCTCCTACCTGTCTTCCCAACTCCCCCAAATGGACCACACAAACCAAATCACCCCAAACAAACAGAAGGCTTGTGATGAGAGGAGGAGTTGCACAGGTTGGCCAGAGGACAAAACTGCATTGCCTGTCAGAAATCAGAAGTCCTAGCATATTACTCTTCAGTGTTATTCAGGATTATTCCCAGGGCTTAGTGATAACGGAGAAGTTTGGTTTGTTCCCCTAGCATCTCAGCACCCTATCCCTTTTGCTTAGAATGATTACCTTCCCTGGGATTGTCACATTTCCCAAAGAAACTGCTATGCCGTGGAGACCTTTGCAAGGCCTCTGGAAATCTTTCAGATGGGTTTCTGGTCCCAGTTGGGAGAACTAGAGGACTTAAGGAACTTTTGAACTGTAACAAAGCTGTTGGTGGTGTCATTTCCTGTCACAGAAACTGGAAAATCAGAGAATGTAAATAAGGAAAGAGAGGGAAAAGAAGGGGGAGGGAGAAGAGAAGCAGTAAAGAGGATGTAATTTTTCTGATTATAGTTGTTTCTAAGACCTGCACGTATTGCTGTCCCCAGATTCCCTGGGAAGCCCCAGCTCTATGATAATTCCTTTTTTTTTTTGCCTTCTCTTAACTCCTTTTACTTAGCTTAAGCTATTTCTACTTGACGCTTGTGAAACTTGCTAATACACCCATCTCCTTTCATATCATTTAGCTCCCCATGGCTCTGCAGATTTTGGAGCCTGGCTTCATTTTTCCTCTCTGGCTCTTTTCCAGGGATACTCATTATGGTGGTTAATCTGGGTTGTCAACTTGATTTGCTCTGGCATCAACTAAGAGACATACATGGGGGCTGATCTGTGAGGGTGTTTCCAGGAAGGATTTGTTGAGGTGGAAGACCCTCCCCTAGAGTGGCCAGGCCTGCATTGGCAGCCAAGTTATAAAAGCACTGCAGGGGAAAGCAGTGATGCCTCTTCCCGGCCTCTCTCCTTGCTGCTGAGTGCATCTACCCTGTTGCTGACACCATCCTTCAGTGACGCCAGAACCCAGCTTCCTCAGCCTTCCATGTAGACTGAAGACCAGTGACCCTCCCAGAATCCTCTAGGCCTTCAGTAACAGAGTGGTATTACGGATGCCTCCAGGCTCATGGACTGAGCAGCTACTGGGTTCTCAGAAGCTACTGTTAGATGACCCAGCCCTTCCTGCATGTCGCTCTAATACACCCTCTGTGTAATGTGTGTTTATTCTATGCTTACTGTTCCTCTTGAGGACCCTGACTACAGTACCCTTGCTCTCTATCTGTCCCTCAGTTTCTGTGGTCATGATTTTACTCTATGCTAAGTTAATTCCCCAACTGCGCTCCCGCAGTACCTCATTCATAACCCTGCACTGTACGTATTGGTTTCATGCGTCATATGCCAAATAAGATGTTGAGCTCCTGTGGGGTCATCGAGTTTCATCTCTTTCTCCAGCTCCCAGAATGCCATTTATTTGATATATATTTCTTGATTGACCAATTTAATGAATGATTCAACTGATCATATAAATGTCAGATAGAACCCTGGAGTACATTTTATAACCTAATGAATTAGTAATACATAAATTAATAAAAGACAAGATGGTGGAATTCCTGAAAACACTAACCTACAGATTCTCTTGGTGGCAATAACAATTACTATATCACGTTTGGAAATTAAAATAATAATTTATAGAAAATGAGATGAAAATGGTTAGTCCAAATATGAATGCCCTCCATCATTGAAAAAAATTCCACAAAGGAAAAAGAAATCTTAAATACTGCATACTAAATAATAAAGTAGAAAATTGCAAGGGGATAAATTTGGGATACTTTTTAAAATGTTCAAGCAGAACATGAAAGCCTAGAGGACAGAGAGCCAAATGTGAAATAATTGTTTTGATTGGTCGTCACTATTTTTTTTATCATTTTTTGCCTTAATTCAGAAGATGTTATAAGACTTATTAAGAGAACCACCAAGAACGAGTCTCCACATTATATAATGTAATAATAGTAAGCAGTTGTGAACTCCTGCCGCTTATTGAGAGATGACTATTGGAATGCACAAGCACGCTTAGCCCAACCCTATTTCAGACCTAAGCATGTTTACAGCCCAAGAACTCAAAACACTGTACCTCTGAGAACATCCAGAAGGTAAGTAGTTTTTCAGGCTATCTGAACTCTGTCCCCCTCCACACACAAAATCACTGTATAAAAATATCTGTGCTACAACCCCATGGTGGATACCAGCATCTCACGGAGGAGGGCCCTCAGTGGCATGGGGGTAGGGAGGAGGGAATGCTACCAACATATGATGCATCCATACAAAGCTTCTATTTAATAAGGAGTATTCAAATGAGTAAGGGGAGATGGTACTTGCTTGCAAAGCCTCAAGTCCCAGCCACAGATGTAAAGCCAGATGGGCATTTGTGTGCAGCAGTGAGAGATCCTGGCACACACACACACACACACACACACACACACACACACACACACACAGGCAAGCAAGCAAATTAATTTTTAATGGCAAAATGTGCCCATACTCATATTCAATCTGCTTGTATATATATTTACATTTCTCTAATAAAAACTTGGGACAAACATACCTGCATTAGGAACCGCTATTTGGAAGTCTCCCCTGAGGCTGCCTAGGACCACTGTTTGTCACTCCTGGTGATTGCCTGATTGCCACGGGGCTTCTGTCTTTCCTGCTGGGTGTTGTTCAATGCCCAGTTAGATGCTCTGTTCTTTAGCTGCTACTTACTTTTTCTACTTTTGCTTGCTATATTTGTGCTAATCTCACTTATTCAAAACCAACAGCATCGCTATCACAGATTATTTTTTCCAGATATAACATATACCTGTCTAAAAATCCCTAAAACATAAAATTCAGTACATTCAATTAAAAGCAATTCTATTCACATGGCCTCAATGGGCAAATTTTCATAACGATTTATGGACATCTGCCCTCTTGTGTGGGAGGATGGAGCAGATGTTCACTAGCTTGCCTCTGCCTGTGCTAACCAGAGGCAGGCAGCTGTGGTTAGTGGAAAATAATTACTCATAGATAATTCAGTTAGCCTTGAAGTGCATTCTGGAATTGCCATTACAGAGTGGCAAGAACCTCAGTACGTATTCCTGCCCTTCCTCTCCTCAAGACTCTAGCCTCCTGGGGCTGGCTTTGTGGAGACATGGTTCTGGGTGGTATTTGGGAGCAAGTTGTCTAGGATTGGGCTGACCCTGTTCTAGCTGACAGTAACAAAATACCCACACAGTGGCACCAAGAGTGGAGTTTGTAGGCAGCTCAGAAGAAAACCAGGTTCAGAAGAGACTTGTGTTTGATCCACCTCTGTCTCTCTGTCACTGCTCCACCAGCCTGGCATTGAGACCCTCATGACAGGACTTCTAAGAAGCGAGAGTCTCCACAACACAAGGGGGAAAGAACATCAGCCAGACTATGGGCAGCTTTCAGGAGGACTCTGACTTCCACACCTTGTCTCTGTTGAGCAGATTACACAAACCTTATCTCTGTTCATCTCTGTTGAGTGGGTTACACTCTTGGACATCAGTTTGGTTATTTAATAGGAAGGATTTGAAAGCAGATCTCTGAGGCTCCTCCAGCTTTGAGATTCTCTAAATACTAATTAGAATTGGTATCACTTTAGACCAACTGCCTTTCAGCTGAAATTGCATTTGGGACATACTAGTGGTTGTTGGAACACTTAGTCACTTCTGAGGTGGAGTGCAAAGTTGGAATGACAATGGGACTCAAATTAGAAACTGGGTAATTAGTGAACTGTGCATTGGAATATTTTTAATATATGACAAGTTTCAGTTCATATACCACAACTTAATTGAATTTGCCCTAAAGCCCTTCAATTAAAAAATGTGCATAAACTAGCATTTTCAAGATAAATGTGGGCCCTGACCAAACTCCAGGAAAATAAAATGGTAAGTTTGTGAAAGGTTAATAACATTTTTCTAATCAAAGCAATAATGGAGATGAAGTAGCTGTTTTCTTTCTTCTGCTATGGGGATGTTTGATCCTCCCTCCTAGAAGCAACCTGGCACTTAGTTTAGCAGAGAAAGAGGCAGCCTTGGACCCACTGGGGACACAGCCTCAGTGAGCTCAGGTAGCGCCAGCCTCAGAGCTCCGCACACACTGGCCCATTCCAAGGGATGGAGTAACCTTTGTGTTCCTGATCCCAAAGCATCTGCTGGAGGAAAGGGTTTGCTTTAGCTTCGAGGGGAAACTTCACTGCAGGGAACTGCAGTAGAGTAGAGGCTGGCCTTCTCTTCTTGCCATAGCAACAAGAAAAGGAGATGAACTCTAAGGAGGGGACAGGTGGACTACAACCTCCCCCAAAGACTTCCCCTAGCAACACACCTCCCCCAGCAAGGCCACACCTCCCAAACTGCCACCAGCACAGGACCAAGCTTTGACAACTCATGAGCTTACCGAGGGCATCTGATTTAAACACCACCACACCAGGCCCGGCTGTACGTCCTGCTTCCATGGGACTCTTACCATTCCATCAGTGTTCTTTTTTCCTGAATTCATGTGATCTCCCGCCCACTCCTCCTCTGCTACTTGACTAACTGCACCAGGCCCCTCACTTGGGAGGCTGAGGCAGGAGGATCATGAATTCAAGGTCACTTGGGACAAGAGTGAGACTTTGTCTCAAGCAAAAGACTGGCAGGAGGTTTGCTAAAAGTTCAAGATCCACCTGAGCTAAATAGTATATACCAGGCCAGCCAGGGACACACGGGAAGACCCAGTCTTAATAATAAAACAAACAAAAATTTCAAACCCTTTGAAAGCAGGTCACTGGCTTTGAAATCAGTAAAATTCAGATAAAAAACCTGGCATGTGCAGAGCCTCGTGGCCTGTGCTTATGATTTGTGTAACTTAAACCCACAAGAAACATTCTTAGGGTTGAAAAAATGCAATCAGTTCTGACTTGGTTCTTCAAAGACCAAGTCTTGCCATTTGTAAAACAAAGTAAACTGCCACCTCAGAAAAGCAACAGCACAATGAAAACTTGTGTAACTTACACAGACACATACATACACAAAGTAAAACAGAGGACTCTGTAATAAAGTCAGTAGACTGTACCAATGTCAATGTGTTAATAGTGGCAGTGTACCGCAGTTTCTTATAAGACATACACAGAGGTCTGGAGAGATGGCTCTGTGGCTGTGTGTGTGTGGTGGTGGGGGGGCTGAAACTGAATTCAACTCTCCAGAATCTTCCTCCTAAACCCTTAGACATGGCCACACACATCTGTAACCCCACTCTGCAAAAGGGAGCAGAGGCCAGGGAATTACTCAGGCATGGGCCAAGCATCATGCTCCAGTGTAAGTAAGAGACTCCGGCTCAAGCAAGAACAGATGGAAGGGTGACAGGACCCCGGATGTTCAGAGAACACATGTGATGAGAAGCTCTCATGACCCATAGGCTTGAAGAAGAAAATCAAACTTGTAGCTGGAAACAGGAAGGGCAGGCAGAACTCTCTATTTGAATCAGGAATTTTTAAAAAATATTTTATTTATTCATTTTCAAGCAGAGAGAGAGAGAGAGAGAGAGAGAGAGAGAGAGAGAGAGAGAGAGAGCGCACCAGGGCCACCACCTTGTGGGTCTGGCATATGTGGGTACTGGGGAATTGAACATGGGGCCTTAGGCACTGGAGGCAAGTGCCTTAACCGCTGAGCCATCTCTCCAGCCCCTGAATCAGGAATTTTGACCTATCCTCTTTAAAGACATGTAAATGGGGAGCCTTTGGGAGCCCAGAGGATGCTGGGAGTGATCAGACCTGTGCAGCCACAGGGTCAGGGATGAAGTTGCCGGGACTGGTACCTACCTGCCACGGAGTCTGAATCACAGGCTCGCAAGGCTGGAGTTAGGAAGGGAGCATGAGAGGAATACAAGTCAGATGTCTGACTTCACCCAATCCAGTCCACAGTGCAAAGAGTGAATCCATTATAACCCGGAGAAAGAGGAGGCCAGAGACCCCATGAGAGGAACAGCTGTGGTAACAACAAGAATATTTAGCAAAAGACATGGAAGCAAAGAAAAATGATTATCAGGACTACAGGCCTTATGTTTCAGTGGTTCTTTATCTGGAGACACACTTCAGTCCTTGACCCTCTGTGAACCACTGACTATATCCAGAGTCATCTGGATCAGGGTGTGGAGGAGAACCGAGGCCTCAAGAAGGAGCTGAGAGGCAACAAGAAGCCAGAAACCTGCCGAGGATAAAGAGTCTTTGCAGCAATTTGACTTAGCAAGACGCACCTCTTTCTTCCTCAGCTTTGATGAGAACTCCCAAGGGCAAACATGGATGGAGATGGGCTAGAGGAGAGAACCCTCTCTTAGAAGAATATAAAAATGAGCTAGGGAAAGAAGGATCGCCTCCTTCTTCATCACCAGGTATATGAGAAGAAGCCCTTCAGAGACATCAGGTACCAGCCACCAGTAGGTAGATCTGGAATGGGCTAGAACACAAGATATCTCTGAGGATAAAAGCCTGCTCCTGTCACTGCATGAAGAGGCAGATGAGGTGATCAACAGCAGTGGCACAATGCTCAAAGCCATATTCCTCTCCTTCCATGGCAGGAAGGACAAAGGGCGATGGCCATCACCCACAGAGGGACCAGCAATGGGCAGCTTTTTGGAGATGCTTTCTGTAGCCTGCACATGGCTTCAAGGGCCTTGATCCTCAACACCACATGCTTGACAGCTTGAACAGGGCATCTCCAGCCTCAGGGAGTGCCCACACCTCCTAGAAACCCAGAAGAAACAAGAAAGGAAGGTCTGGGGCATGTCACCTAGAACACAAGCAAATGATGTATACCAGAAGCCCTCCTACTTCAGTTTCCTCACTGCCAGAGTTCTTTATCCATCAGCAGTGACTGCCCTAGACAGCTCTCTTTCACTGACTAGTCACTTCTGCCCTCCATGGTCAGTATACACAGAAGTTGGGGGAGGTGAGATTGAAGGATTATAAATTGTCTATTTATGGGAAAGTTATCACCAGTAAACTTCAAAGTGATGGATCCAGAGCTTGGTCCTGTCAAAAAGGAAGTTTTCCATAATGATTATGCCCTCCCTGGATGGGAAGGGAACATTCTAGTTTGGGTGCGAGGAGACTTTGGAGAGAGTTAATGATGATTATCCCAATCTGAGCACTGACTACTTCTCCCAACTGAAACCAGAAGTTTCTCCAAATGTGATGGTCATAGTGCAGCTCTGTTTCGGTGCCTGGCATATCTGGTACTTAAAATCCCTGTCTAATGTGGACTGTGGGTTCAGCTTGAGTTCCTTGCCTATAGAGCAGTGTTTTGTTCTGCTCTGAGGATAAAAGCCTGCTCCTGTCAGGCCATGTCTGCTAAGATCTGGGACCTGGAATTGAATGCATCGCTCCTTTGCTTTGTTGTTAATTCCATTGGCCTCAGTAGTTATGGTAGAGTTCCAGCATTTGGGCTCATGGACAAGCAAAGGTCCCTGCTTCTCTACAGTTATAATAAAACCAGAAAAAACTCATGAGGTCGAGCCAATGATAAAAACCACTTTGATTTTTTGAACTGGACATGGTGGTGCTGATTTTGTTGACTGGGTGGAAAAGAGCTACCCACAGTGTGCTATACTGTGAACTATATACCGTACACTCACACCATAATCAAGACCTTGGGATAGCTCTTCTGGTCTTAACTGGTTCTTCAGCTTGTCCTTTAGCTCATAGTGTAGGACCCAGCCTGGCTGCATATCTGAGAGCTAAGCTTTAATATGCATCGGGATGAGAGCAGGGTAGCTCATGCCTTTGTTCCTAGCACACCTGTGCCCCCAGGAGGCAGGAGGGGATGGCTGACAGCCCTAAATCCTGTTTACAAGTGCTGATAGGTTTTACTCCTGCTGGCTGAGTTTCTATACCTGTGTTCCTGTTTACTGAGCCCCCTTTGTGTAAGAGATAAGGCAATGCAACCCATCCCTAGATTGTATATAAGGTTGGATGTGAAAATAAAGTTTTGAAATCTGCTTGGACACTTCTCCCGGCTGCGTGTGATTGTCCAGTCGCCGCGCTCACCTTTCCTAGATTGAGCCAGGTCTCCTGCTGGCCAGAGAGACAGGCTCATTTAGCAGGGGGCCAGGGACCCGTGTGGTAACCTGGAGAAGTACCCGACCCATAGGGGCACATTTCATGTACTGCTGGTTTCTCTGGAGACTCTTTATCTGTTATAGGCATTTTGTTCAAACTGATGGTCATTGTGTGTGAAAGGAATAAAGAGTACAAGACTCCTTAAAAATGTAGGTGGGTGCATACAGGTGCTGCACCCATATCCTCTTGACTTTGTCTCCTGACCTAGCTCATGCGTCTTGCTGCAGTGAAAGGAGACAGACCACTGATTTCAGTGTTTCTTTGTGACTTATGAGTTGTAAACATGATCTGCTGCTCTGTGCCTCATTGCAAGGCTACAGTTATTTTGTATTACATGTTTAGTGTAGGCCTACCCTAGTCATGGGACATAGGGCATGAGTTGTGGATATCAGGGTTGATTCAAGGTGAAGAAAACTAAAATGATTTCTCAAGTAAGGAAGCTAAAGTCTTCAATTTCCAGAGATCCCTCAATAAGCTGCTTTTTCATTCACCCACATTCACTCCAGCCACCATGACTGTTGACTTACACATTCCCAACACACTCTGCAGCCACCACCTTGCATTGCCAAACAGAATTCCTGAGTGGGACAGACTGGTTACGGCTTCTTGGTCTGTCATTTCTCTTTGGAACCTAGAAATGACATCGTATTGTTTCATATAGACGTGCCTTTAAAAACAGTTCACATTTGGAGAATTGTTTTGCACTCGTTTGCTTTAGTCTGATAATCTTGTCAAGTTGCAGAACTCATGTGAAATCCATATAATCGCCCCCTCTACTTACTATGTTCCCTTTCTAGCGAATCCAGGAGCTTTAATCCAGACTCTTCTTACCACCTCCCATGGTTTCTGAACAGCTTAATTTTATTCCAAGTACACCGATGCAGCTAGTTCCTGTCCAATCTTACCCGCTGGGTTCCTCGTGGAGGTAGTCATATGTATTCTTGCTGACTGTGTATTGGGCACTGCTTGTTGGCATGGCTAGTGAGGGCACGGAGAACAAAGGGTTAAGGATGTTTGAGCAGGTGAAACCCCGATAATTCAGTAGGCGTTTCCCAGCTCCATCAACCCTGACTCCCAACCCCCAAAGCCACAGGAACCTGGCATTCCCATCTCAGCATGACTGGCAATGGGTGTCAGACCCAAGTAACAAATTTCCTTGTACCCATCCCCACAGACGTGGACGTGGCTAGAATCATGTATTTCCCGCCACTCAGGCCCCCCAATTATACAAATTAGATACGCTCAGGTTGTCTGCACTCACCTATCCCTAAACAGATTACCAACTCACCACCCTGGCTATCCAATCCCCTTTTTCTCTCCCCTATTCCCCACCCCCCTGGTTCCCTTTTCCCTATAAATGTGAGCTCTGCCCAAGGAATAAAGAACCACGTGGATACACTATACACATCTTCTCGCATCTGTGTCTCACCGGACTACACCTTGCGTTGGCCCCCAGTTCTGTGGAACGGCCCTGAGACAGCTTCCCACTGTTTTCCCTCCGTGGTGGCTAGCGGCACCCCTGGAGGCAGAGAATGACAACTGTGCTCATAAAGACAGGAGTTCAAAAGATTTGATGCCTTGTATGCAAATTTACCTGGTCTTCTGGTGAAGAATGGTCTTTGGGGGCTCGGATGCCAGTGACAGACCTGCTGTCTTGGACTAAATATTCAGTTCTCCAAGGTCTGTTTCTCATCTGAATATTCAGAAAATTTTAGCCTGCCTTGTCCTACCCTTGTGGAACTCATATGAGTTCACAAGAAAATGCTTGGTGAAGCCTGGCAAGAAGCCAGGACATGGCAGGTGCATATTGTGGAGTGGTAGCTGGTTGAGAAATCACCCATGGACAGCCTTTGAGCTGCTGATTTGACCTGAGAATCGGGTGTTTTCATTGCCCTGCACAAATCCACCACGTTACCACTTTTAAAACACAATAGGACCCTCATTAAATTTTCTACGTATTTTTCAATTGAACAAATAAAATGCGCTCTTGAAAACCGACCAAAATCTCATGAAGGAAGTCTAACATTTGATCATGCTGTTTTTCTTTGAACTACTTGAAATCCACTCAGGGTCCTGTACATACTAGGCAAGTGTTATACCACTGGGCTATATCCCAAGCCTTGTGATTTGAAGGAGCCTGTCTGGCTTGCCTATGTAGCTCAGTCTGGCTTTGAACTTATGTCACCTAGGTTGAACTGAAACTCAGGATCTTTCTGCCTCAGTCTCCTAAGTACAGGCATCACCAGTAGGTGGCAACACACCAGCTCAATAACACGTTTAGGTTGTTTCTGGACACCTCTGTCTTCCCTATCAGATGTGTGTCTCTGTGACTATGGGAAGCATGTTGAACAAAGCTCATTTTCTTTGCACCTGACCTCCTGTCTGTTCTGTACCAGAAACAGAATAAGTGTTTGCTGGGAAGAAGTTGGGATCACTTGCCAACCCAAAACAAGCTCTTTTCTAAACCACACCTCTGTGGTTGTGTTCATCTGGCTCCCACACTCCGTGCTTCATGAGATTTTTCACACAGAAATCTGATTGAGATTATTCTAGAATCTCCCATATCCTCCTATTAGGAGAAAGAATAAACAACACTGGCAGTGAACCGGTAGACCTCAAGCACCTAGTCTGAGGCAAAGATAAGATGGGACTTAAGGTATCACATCAGCAATGCAGTTGATAGACAGAGGAAGTTACTTTAAGTGACATTATTATGTATCTTAGGCTTTACTTCTTCTTTTGAAGGAAGCTGGGAGACTAACTCCAAGTTTTATTTATTTCAACGCTTGGCATGCTGGAGAGCAAACCTTGCCTTGTGCATGTCAAGCAAGCGCTATAACACTGAGTTTAGCTTTTCTTGCCTCTGGAAGTATTGTATTGAATAGCTCAAAACAAAAATTCTGGAAGCAGACTCATGGGCTCGAATCAAGGCCGTGGAACTCATCATCTCTTAGCCAGAGGTTCTTGCCCTAGTTGGATCCTAGAACAAAGATTTTTAAGCAAAAGATCATGTCCTCGCACAGTGCCATGTATCCTCAAAGAAATTAGATACAACTGCTCTCTGAAGATGAGTTTAATCTGCAGATTCTTATTTTCCATTAACCAGAGTCCTTCCATACTGGTAGCCAGTTCCTTGAATGTCTAGTTATCCCATGCATACTTTACAGAAAACCCCAAGCAGATATGAGAAGTGGGTGTCTGAGATGTTAGGTGAATCCTGAAAGCTTGGGCTCATAAACATCAGAAGGGTGGGGAAACTCTTGCAGTTGCCCATGACCTCCGTCTAGCCGCCCCACCCACCCAACATCAGTGCCCCACTTCTACGGTGCTGATTGCAACATGGGCCACCATGAGAACAAATTGGGCCTCCAGTGATAGCCAGGGCTGGAGATGATGTAAGCACACTATTCAGTGCCTCTGTGCGCATGCTCCTCATCTTTAGTGTGGGAACAGCAACCACCCACCTCCCGCTTAGAATACAGTGAGTGCAGAAGAGGGCAGGCATTTCCAATATTGCCGTGCACACAGAACAGTATCCAATGGCAGCTGTGAGCATTATTGGAAAAATCACACCAATGCTGGCCTGGATCTCCTCCACCCTTTCCCTGGAAACCTATCCTCAGCATTGGTCTGCTTCCTCTAAGGAACACATTTGAAGGAGGTTTTGTCAGGGATGAACATACTTGAAAGAAGAGTTGTCAGGGATGACCTACTTCTGTCTGGAGTATGAATGGCCTCTCAGCCCGGAGTCATGTCCGTTGACAGGGGGAAGGGGCGGACACACTGCAAGGCCCCCTGAGTGGTTTCTGCCTCTCCATTTCTGCCTCATGTGTCTTTCTCACTGTAGCTCCACCCACTTGCTGAGGTGATTGCTTACCCCCCTCACCCCCCCCATGTAGCTGTTGGTGTTGAGAAGAGTCATCTGGAGCTTTAAAGACAGACATTGGAGCTACGGTAATATCTGAGAGCACAGCTCACATCTGGGGGACTTGAAGAAGTGTTCTGGTTGGCTTTCCTAGTTTTAGGAGAAATATAGTAATCTGAGCTGCCAGTAGTGAAAACAGCACGACAATAACACCAAGCATGGTCAGCTAGTTTTCCTCTCCTTATAACCACTCTGTGCAACAAAAGGGTTGTTCCCATTCCCATGAAATAAGGTTGTAGTGGGTTGACATTAACCTTTCAATCACTACTTCTTGGCCTGGGGATGTAGGCCAGTTCGTTCACTGCTTCTCTAGCATGCTTGAAGCCCTGGGTGTGGTGGCCCATGCATATAATCCCAGAACTTTCAAGATAAATAAGGTCATCCTGAGCTACATAGCAAGGTGGAGGCCAGCTGGGCTCCATGGCACCCTCTCGCAATAAACAAAAAAGTTAACTTGGTCTTTCACAAAAAATCCATCTACAAAGAAAGCAGAAGTTTGGACTCTTAGTTCAAACTTCCACATGTCAAGGTCAAATGGACTGTCCCCGCTGACAGAATACTCACGCTGTTGTCCCTGCCACTCTGTGGATTTACATTCTAAGAATCAGCAATGATGCTTCCTGAAAGATTCCTAGGGTGCCACCAGCTTGGGGGACAGATTTACCACTGCTCACTCCAGTCTCTGCTCAGGCCATTGGGCATGGCTGGGCAGGAGGACAGGTGCAGAGGCCATCCATACACTTCTACCATTGTGATGGTCCATCTTCCCTCTCAACTTGTTTGGATGGAGCAGTGCTCAGAAGATGAGTAAAGCTGATGTTCGTGTGTCTGTGAGGGTGTTTCCAGAGGAGGAAATTCCACCCTGAACATGGGTGGAGTCGTCGCATAGACTGGGAACTAAGAGGGCATAAAAAGCCAAAAGAACGCCAGAGTGCATGCATTCTATCCATCTACCTAGATCATCTATAGCTTTCTATCTATACCTCTTTTTCTCTACTTCCCGGCCACCATGATGCGAGCTGCTCCGTTCCTCCATGCCCTTCCTGCCAGGATGGATTGAGATGTCAGACAATGTGAGCCAAAACAATCTTCAAACTGCTTTTCTTGGGATTTTGGTCCGAGCCATGAAAGTTGGTCTGAAGCAGTGATGGAATACTACTGCCCACCAACTTCCCTTGGTTTCCAATGCCCTCTGTCTCTCATACCAGAAAGGGCAACTTTAGTGGCCAGCCCCTTAAGACTCGGGCTACTACAGTGATTAACAAGTGGCCATGAAGTCTGTGGCTTTTTTTTTTTTTTTAATGTGGAACCCTCCAAAGCCAGTTCCTGCCTAATAGTTGACCTTGTCCAGCTTCTGCCGAATGGAAATTTCTGACTGGAATCACATAGCTGGAAAATAAAACCAAGCATTGTTAGCTGGTTTTCTTCTCTTTATAACCACTAAAGCCAGGAGGATCCTGGGGCCACTCCACTTAACACATTCATCTTACAGGCAAGCCATGAGCAGACTGAGATGGACAGCCGGCTACCAGGGCTCAGGACCACAGGTCAGCTTTCTCAGAGCTCTACTGCCTTAGCTCCTGTGGCAGCTGCAGACACCAAGGCACCTGTGAAAAAACAGTCTGTTGTTTGGGGGAATGTGAGGGTGGTATTTACATAGGGAGGGGTCGACCAGTTATCTTGGTCTTCTGAGACACTAGATGCCCAGAGCTGGCAAGGGATTGCAGAGAAAAGCTACCAAGACATTAGAACATCATCCTATTGCTAACATGCTTAGATTTCCCAAGTTCTCAAGCACGGAGATTTTAGAAATCTGGGTCAATACAATGATTCTACCACCAGAGACCTCTTTCCATTTGATGTAAAAAAAAAAAAAAAGTAAGGAACAGAAAAAAAAAAAAAAACTACTACTTTGGAAAGGCTTCACAGGTTGCATATGAGGAAGAGAAATGGCAGGATGTTTATCCGCATGGCCTGTAGCCTTGTTCAGACTATTGCTTCTAGCATGTGGACAAACAGAGAATAGGACCCAGCAGGTGAGGGTGAAGTGGGCTGAAACACACAGAGTGGGAAACCTGACGGAATTTCTCAGCTTGATTTCGAGAGCTTGGAACAACTCCTGACATATGGTTAGCCTTCATTAAACAAAACACTAATCAAAAGTGGCATGACTCCAAGAAAGTCAGTATATTCTGTAGTCTTGAGAAACACAAACAATGCTGATTAAAAACACGGTATACCAGCTTAGATATGTTAAAATGTAAAGTAAATATGCATGTTGTAATCAATGAAATATGGTATTTGTAAAGGAAACAATAAATGTAAGAATCCCAGTCACTTGTCTCTGCAGGTTAATCTGGAAAAATCACTTTCAAATCTTACTGTCTTGAAAAATAGCTTTTCTCAGAATGATTAAACTACATCATTTATGATAAAAGATTTGACTAAGTTTTAAGAGAAAATATTAATTAATTAATTCCAAAATTAACTCCTATGCAGAAATGTCCATTTTTGATAGGGAAGGGGTTAGTGTAAACCAGAGCATGTGAGATTTGGGAACAACCAGATGTACACTGTGCCTTGAAAGATGGACATGATTTGGACGGAAAGAGGAGTTTCCACAGGGTCAAGTGGTTAGTAGCAAGGGTGCAGGATCAGAGCAAACTGACAGAGAGAGAACCTAAATAAATATCCAGAAATATAGATTTTCCCAAATGACTTTTTTCTGGAAATGATCCTCTTGGTTTTATTTTCCATAGTAATGTTGTCTAAGGATAATTCAGAAAAACAAATCAACTGGACCCACATGAGTAGCCCAGACAGGAGAATCTGCTCTCCAGGGGGGTCTATGGGGAAAGGACAGAAGTTCACAGAATTGCTTAGCACGCATTTGGGGAGTCATCATTATAGCAGGTGAACCACAAATTGCTTCTAAACAGATAGTGTGATGGTTAGGTTTTGTTGTCAACTTGATCTATTTAACTATCTTGGGTAGGTCACTCAGGATGTTTACAGGAAGGCAGCCTCTCAGTAGGGGGCAGGATGTAAAGAAGCGCAAGGAAGCTAGAAATAAATATCTTTTCCTGTGTGGGCAGTGCAGGAAGGAAATTCCAGAGACTCAGGAAGCCATTAAGTCTGGGGAAGGGTTGCAAGACCCCAGCCTAAGGCTATATAAAGGGGAAGAAGTTCTCTCCTGGCCTCCCTGCTTGTTGGCTGCTGGTGCTTGCTCGTAACTTGCACTCACATCCTGCTCTCCTACCCTTCCTGGACATTGGAACCCAATATCCTCGGCCATCGTGGACTTGAAGAGCAGTTGCTCCCAAGGGAGCCATCAGGCCTTCAGGGCTGGGTTGGGACTGCTGAGGCCTCCAGCCACATGGACTGAACAGCTACTAGTTTCTTCACCTGTGGGCCTGCAGACTGCTATTGTTGGACTGTCATAAGCTACCCCAATAAATTCCCTTTTACTACAATCCATTCTGTCAACTCTGTTTCCTCTAGAGAACCCTGACTAATACAGATAGGATACAGACATATGGAAGAGAATTTTTATATTGCATTTTTTTGGTACTAGGAATGGAGCCCAGGGCCCTGAACATACTCGGTGAGGTTTCTGTGCTGAGCTGTGCCCCAACCCTTGGAACATAATTTTGAAATCTGTGCTTCAGTATTACCCTGTCTCTCAGGTATTTTTGGAATCACTCTTGGCTTTCCCGGCTAGCTGAAGCTCTGGGCAAAACAATACCAGATTTAGTATAGCTTTTGGCTTTTATTTTTATTTTTAATTTTTTTGAAACAGGGTTTCAAGTACTCCACACTGTCCTTAAACTCATTGTGTAGCTAAGGAAGACCTGGAATTCCCGATTCTGCTTCTTCCCCCATGTGCTGGCTTAGATTATTGGTGAGCATCACCATGCCTGGCCTTATCTAAGCTTTAAACCATTCATCTAGATATGCCCTGAGGAGTTGCTTGTTCCTAAGAATAAAGTAAACTAAAGAATAAGGATCAATTGAAAAAAATGGAAAGCATTTTAAAGTTTGCTTATTTCTTATTTTAGGAATAGATTCTGAGTTTGCGAGTAGGGAAAAAAAAACAGTAAGCAGATGTTTCCTTTAAAAGTTTAATACTGAATTCTGTTCATGATACTTATTAACAGAAACACATGGTGAACAAATATTTCAGAAATATGAGTTTGACAGTAAAAGTCTCTCCAGGGTCCCCCTGTCTTTCTGGCTCTGAGGAGTATTGAACCTCAGTCCTTCTGCTTATGCTACCCAAGAGACAGGCTGAATAAACATCCAAAATGAAGATTTCTCCCAAGCCACTTCCTTTTCTGGAAATTACCCTCTAGGCAACATCTGGGTTCTATTTCACATTGCAGTATAGTCTAAAGATACTTCAGGAAAAAAAAAAAAAAAAACCTGGACCTGAAGGCTGATGAATACACATTGAGCACATAACCTGAGGAGTATCTCTACTTCTACCCACCAGGTATTTGAGATGAGCAGTATAACAATAGTGTCTTCTGTCCTGGCTCCTTAGATCGCCCCATATCCAGGGGACAGTCCAGAGTGGATTTGGTCCTTGGCCACTAGGATTCTCTGAAGCTGTTGGTTTCTGTTCCTTCCCCCTCTGCTTATGTCTGCTGTGTCTTTCCTGGCTTGCCTGATCAGAGCTCACTAACGGTATCCATCCCAGCATGGTCCTCAGAACACTTTCCTCATCATCTTCTTGACCATCTCCATTCCCCTTAATGTGAGACTTTGCCTTTTCACCACATACGTGTTGCGCAACACAGTAATGGACAGGGATGTTCCCTGACTTTGTTAGGAGAGATGGATCTATTAGTTTCCTAGGTTCTGGGTGGTTCTAGAAGTATGTTAGTTTCTAACTGGCTCTCTCTAACTTTGTCCCTTCTCTGTAAATGGCTTCCTTGGTGTCTGGTGTCGCCTTTAAAGACACTTGCCACAGGATCAAGGCCCATCAAGATAATCCAGGCTGAGCCCATTTTCCAAACTTTTAGTTTAGTTGTGTTCACAAAGACTTGCTATCCACATTACTTTAGAAGGATTCCAGAGATTAAAATGACTATGTAGCTCTTTTTGTAAGGGGTGTGGTCACAATTCAAGTCCTTCACATGTCTTCTTTTCTGAGTTAACACCACATTCTAAATGCAATGACTCTGCTTAGGCCCGCTTTTCTGCTCCACAAAACCTCCTGTCTGGAAATCTCCAGATAAAAATCAAAAAGTGGTGAATCACACAGTGATGCAAAGGATATCATGTGCCTCAGTGAAAACTACTTTTAACTTAATCCTGTCTCAGAGAAGCATTCCAGGAAATAATGTGTGTTCATCGTTCACCTGATACTTCGTGGCAATACCTGACGATTGGAATGCTCTTGGCTTTGAATTTGTGATGAGCCCCTGCTCCTCAAGGATAACCTGGAAACTCCACAGTGACCTCCCTCCCAGCTTCTTTTTCTAGCCTATAGTTGCGCTTTAAAAGATCTTATGAAGGGCCAGAGAGATGGCTTAGTGGTTAAGGTGTTTGCCTGCAAAGTCTAAAGACCCGAGTTTGATTCCCCAGAGCCCACATAAAGCCAGAAGCACAAAGTGGCACATGAATCTAGAGTTCCTTTGCAGTGGCTAAAGGCCCTGTGGGCCCATTCTTTCTGTCTCTCTTCTGTCTCCCTCTGCTTACACAGGAAGAAAGAAAGAAATTTTTAAAAATAAAAAAAATGAAAGACCTTATGAACTCTCCAGACTTCTGATTTTGTCCCTAAATCAGGTCATCAGAATTTTTAAAAATACGTCCTGATAGCCTGTGACCATTCTAGACTCAAAATATGTGAAGCCACAAGAATCCTATCTAAAAGTTCTACAGAAGGAATTCATGTCTTGGCTACAGACCATAATCAATATGTATTGGTGTGCTACTCAGTTTATGATTACTGACACAAAATACCTGCCAATAATAAATGTTTAAAGAGGAAAAACATTTTGACTTATAATTTCAGCCCAACTTCACTTAGCAATAAGCTTTCTGTCTTGCTGGCTGCTGTGTTCTACAATGACATAGTGTCTCCTCATAGCGCAAAAGTACGTGAAGTTCCTCCACCCAAACCAGTGCAGTTGTGAATCCATAAGTAAACTAATACACGAATGAGGAGCCTTCATGATCCAAACACCACTCCTCTGGACACTGCTACTTGCTTGCAAAGCATGACGACTCAGGTTCAAGTCCCCAGAACCTGGGTAAAGCCAGATGCACAGGTGGAGCATAATATGTCTGGAGTTCATTAGCAGTGGCAGGTGCCCTGGCATTATACAATTCTCTCTCTCTCTCTCTCTCTCTCTCTCTCTCTCTCTCTCTCTCCTTTCACATAAATATTAAATAAATAAATAGCTAGAATGTCTAAACTGTGCTTGACAGGAGAACTACAATACTATGAAATCTACACTCAAACTTCAAATCTTTTAATGAAAAACTGTCAAGTCATATCTGCCTCATATTCTTACAACAATAGTGCTTTGACAAAGGAGTTCGGGCCCACTTGTGATTTGCTGTCACATGAAAAGCAGGTCCAACATTTCTCAGAGCAATGACACAGCAGGTAGCTACATGGGGGACTTTCCTGGAGACCATATTGTCTTCCTTTCCTAAAGGAAATAAAAGTCTTCTCTGTGCAAGCATCGTCCTTGCTCACACACCTTAAAGCCTTGTGCTTACCTTGATCGATTCTATCACCAAAACTGGCAGGATTTTCTTTCATCCCAAAGATCTGATGTGAAACAAGTCCTTCCAAGTTTCCAACATGGCCTCAAGTTTCTGAGGTCTCCCTCCCTAACTATACTTTAGATTGAAGAGTCTGCTATAGTTTATGATTCTCACTTTGCAGAGAATTAAGTTATTTATTTAGAAAGTTAAGGATTTCTTGTTTTATTTCCTAATTTTGCAGAAAAGCTAGTTCTCAACCTCCTTTCATTCTGTTGTTCAAGGTCCAAACAATATTGCTCTCATAGATAGCATGGGCTTATACAAAATGTTTTAGGATTCTCTGAAAATACCAAATATTAAAACTCATAACTTTTCAAGATTTAAATAATCATGTAATGGTTTTTATTTTATTATTATTTATTATAATATTATTTATATTATATTATATTATCATTATTTATTTTATTATATTATTATATTTATTATATTATATCATTATATTATATATAATAATATAATATTATATATTATTACATCATATATATTATATTATATTATTGTATTTATTATATTATATTATTTATTATATATTATTTATATTTTATTGATATTTATTATGATGATTGATAATATATTTATCTTGAATCCCTGTAATCACTCTACATGGAGTCATCTGTCTCTCTGTCTCTCTCTGTCTCTCTCTCTCACAAACACACAAAAGACAACAAAATAGAAGAGGCACTAATTGAGAACAAGAAGCAGGAAAGGAGGTCAAGAAAGAGAGGAGATTATGATCAAAGTACATTATATACATTATAAAAATTAAATATAAAAATAAATAAATACTTCATTAAAGGATTCAAACACAGCCAACAAACATTCCAATGAGAGACCCAGACTCTCCTGTTTCTTTGCTAATGAGCTACACATATCTTTAATGCTTGCTTACTTTGCCTGTGTCAGACATGGTTTGGATTCAGCTTTTCGGACATTCTGCCTGCCCTTTGGAGGGTCTGCTGAAGTTTCCAGTGGGCTTGTCCTCCGTAGACAGTTGCACTGTGTGGCCGCAGAGGAGCTGCTCCTGCATTCTTAGCTCTCATCATTGGGTGAAACCACAGAGACAATCAGGTTTGCTTCTGTGGTGCTCTCTCCTTCCTCGCACCTTCCCTGCCTCTCTCCCTGCTTCCTGCTCTGCATTTGTCTTTATTTTTGCTTTCATTTGCCAGAAGAGCTGGCCTCTAGTTTTGATGTGTCCATGTCCCCTACACCATTCACATTATTGCCCATCAGCGGAAGACATTGGTGGGTTTATGACTGACTGTGAGGTCACCTCGATCAGGAAGCGTTAGGAAGCCGAGGAGCCAGGAGAGACAGCAGAACATTGTCTTCTGACGTGGTCTTGTGTGTGACTTTGTACAAGAAAAATGCTTTGTTTCTCCTGGAAAGACAAACAGATCTTTGCTGGATGAACTTCTGTTTTCCGAGTTACTCCGTCCCATGACTGATGTTATGAAGCCTGAACCAGCTGTTCTCTGTATCGAGGATGGAGAGTAGGCCCTGCCTCCTGTTGCATGAGCTGATGGGTACCTATGTGTCTATATGTTCATACTAAACATGGGATATTCTAGTAGCTTGTAGTCTGACAAAATAAATAAGCTGTGTTCTAATCGGCTTATGAGTATTGATGTGAACTCATTTAAATCCAATATTTTCACAACTTCCAGAAAACAAATGCCTTGACCTTCTAATCATTTTGATATTCTGCCCTTAAAAACAAAATTTCTCTTAGAAGCTGCTAAATCAGAGTGCAAGCTGGTGATGAGAATTCACAAATCAGGCTGCTGTGGTACACCTGTATTCCAAAGAGCCGTATGGCTCTCTGATTTTGCTGACAGAGTATACAAATGCTCAGGTGTGAGGCCAGAGGACAGCCTCGGATGCTGTTCCTCTCAGGTGCCATCACCTTTTCTGAGACAGGTCTCTCATTGACTTGGAGCAGAGCAACGATGGATGCGAGACTGGCTGGCCAGCGAGCTCCAGAGATTCACCCGGTTCCTCCTCCCTGTTCTTGGATCCCAAGCACACAGTGGCTTCTGGGGATTGAACTCAGGTCGGCATGCTTATGGGGCAAGCACGTTGCCAACTGACCTATCTCCCCAGGCCTACTACATTATATGTTTCCAAAGAAAATAAAGATTTGGGCTTTATTTTTAATCTACTTTCATGATTAAGAAGCTTATTAATCTAATCTTAAGTTTGTATTGATTTACTTACTAAAGAAGCTGATGTTATTCACATATTTCATTATGAAAAATATAAAATTATGTGTTTAAATTGAATTATGCTTCTGACTCATAATTTATATCAATAATAATTTTGTTCTTCGGTATGTCAGTTTAAACATAATTGCCAAATCAAGTAGTTAATTTTAAGCTCTAAGTTCTCTATTAATTAACTTGCTTAATATGTAATCTTTGAATACTTGGCAAATTTCTTATGTATGACAGAAGGCTACCCCCCCACAAAAACATATGAGTGTATTTTTTTCTTCATAGCTTCTTATTTTTATGCGCAATAGAGTATCTATTTTTCTAGGTAACAGTAACAAAGGTGTCCTTTTTGATACTTTAAAAAGGCACAGGGTATAAAAAGATATTTGTGGCTGCAGGGTCCAAGTTATATATGCAAATGAGCTCTTCAGAGCCATTAAAAAGCTCACAAATGACGGTTGTCACCTAACTCCCAGCTTTTTTTGAGAAATAGATATTCCATGCTGAGATTAAAAAATTGTAGTTAATGCACATAAATGAGATTCTGCTCAGAGCAGTAAAAGCATCGTGAAGTGGTTACTTTGTTGGGCCAAAGGAGGATAGCTTTCTTTGAAGTAAACAAATAATTTTCTTTTTCTTCTTGTTCTAAAATATAGAGGAGAATAAAGAATAAAGCACTGGTCTTAGCGTCACCTTGGAATCTAGTGTGGTTGGATAATAAGTCTACAGAGAAGTAATGAAATGTGAACCTCGGGCCAATGTTGACTCCATTTTTGTAATTCAAAAGATCTATGATTCATTTAGCATCTAACAAGACATTATGGCAGCTAGAACTGCAGTGTTGGTCTACTCTGCTTCCCACGCCATCTGACAGAATTCTGGGCCAGTGCCCCTCCCAAGGTTGAAAGCAAACACCGTGTCAACTACAGTGTCTGTAGAAAAGGTTCCCTGGGAACAGCAGCACTTCAATCCCTCCATGCTGTCTGTAGTGTTGTTCCAGGGACCTTGTGGTCATAGACTTGTCAAACATTTACCATTTGGTCACTGACAAAACGTTTGCTGATTGTTGGCTTAAAGCTTCTGACCCTCACAGTTGGTGAGGAAGGCTGCTTTCGGTCAGCCAGAACTCTTAGTAGATAGGTTCATCCACCTGTGTGGACCTTGCAGGCAAAACTGGTGGATATATGTATCTTTGGCTAGTTCCCCCAGCCTCCGATTAGATGGCAAATAAACCCTCTCTCTGAAAAAAAAATAGAAACTATTTTGTTTTTCCAGGCAGAAGTTAATTTTCTGGGGGTTAGGGAGATGGTCAATGGATAAAGTGCAAGACGGAGGACCTAAGATCAGATGCCACATGAAGAAGTTGGAATTCACCTCTGGAATTCCAACACTCTTATGATGAGAAGGAATGTGTAGACAGAAGAATCCCCCAAATCTTACAGGTCAACTACTCTGGTGAAGACCCTGCCTCAAAGAAGATGCAAGGTGAGGACCAACATCTGAGGTTATACTACTAATTCTCTGCCATATAATTTGCTTAGAGCCACAGGCTCTAAGGTTGTTTTTTTTTTCATGGTATCAAAGTATGGTTTATTTTTATTAACATTTTTTACAATACCCATGTACATAAATCAGGCCAAAATCCTACAAGACTAGTTGTTTTCTGTGTGATAAGAGTGACTTAGAGTTTCTTATGATCAAAGAAGAGACTTTACAAGTTGGTAAGTGAATGGGGCTTGCTTGGTGATCCTTCATGGAAACTCACACCTCACCCTGCAGCTTCATAGGCAGGCTTGGATCACTGCCACAGACACCAAGCCCAAAATATTTACCCTCTTTATCTCTTTATACTCTGTGGATTTGGGAGGGCAGAGGGTGTATATATGTACCCTCTGGCCCTCCCAAATTAGCTCTTGTAGCACTTTTACTATAGTTCTCAACTCTGTGTGGGTAAATGGAAGCTTATAGAAAACCAAGAACAATGCAAATAATTGCTGCCTGATAGGAATGTAAATAAATTGTTTGGTAGAGATCCAAGGATTTATTATCAAAGAGAATAATCTGAAATGTTGCAAGTTCATTACCTTGTAGGACATCCATGGAGTTTGATCTAGAAATCAGCCAATTCATTGACTGATTCTTTCCTCTGTCCATTCCTCGTATTTCACTCTCTAGTTTCTTTGTTGATTTCCTCATTGATTAAGTAGTTCAATAAATCTGCCATGTAGCCACTTTAAAGATTATTAATATATTATACAATTTTACCTTCAGAGGCAACATTGATCAAATCCTTACAATGTAGATGTACTTATGAATTCAATATCATGAATTGGGAAAATAAGTAAGTTGAAAATGCATGATGAGATATAAATCCACAGCCATTATTGATAAACAGTAAAGTTTAATAATACCAAGTACCAGAGAAATTATGGGAAAACCATACTTATTTGTGGCTTGTAAAAATGTACATCAGCAAAACCTGTCTAAAGAACAGCTTTTACTTACCCAGTAAATTTGAAGTTACTGATGACTGGGGCAGAAAGACACTTCTCCTGGGGATAAAGCCCAAAGAAACTTAGATGCATGCGTGAGCATACCTAAGTGTTCCTAGCAGAACCGTTGCAATCTCCAAACCAACCTGAACCAAACAATCCTGTCAACACAGGAAACCAAAAGCAGATGAGCTCGAGCCACACACAGCAAGATGAAAGAACCCCAGGGTGCAGCATCAAGTCTAAAGTGCAGGTCAGGGAAGGATACAGACCCTATGACTAAATTTACACCAAGTTCAAATCATGAAAAATACACTGAACTGTTTATTAAGGTGTATGGCACTATCACAAAGAAAGACAAGTGAGTCCAACACGGAACTCCATGCAGCTCGCAGGGAAAGGTCTACAGCTAATGTCAAAGAAGCAGGAAGGTGCTCATTAGTAAGCAGGGTGGCAAATAACTAGGAACTTGATTTGCAACTATTCTTTAAATCTTATGTTGGTTTTTTTTTCAAATCCTCAACAATTAGTAAAAATGAGTTTTGGAAAACAACCCAGAAGTGGCAAAAGATGAACTAAAATGTGAACCATTTGAGGCAAGGGAAACTTCCTATGTCAGCCAGGATGGAGGGTTCATATAACTAATACAAAAAGCAGGTTTAAAACCAAAGGGGAGCGTTAGTGTAAAGGCACATGGAGGCCAGGGCCTCTGCCACGGCCACATAGAGAGATGGAGGGAGGACTGTGGTCTACATACACCACCAAGCCTCAGCTCTGCTTCCTCTGGTTATGAGGTGCTTTCCCTTTGGTTGACCAGGTGGCTGCTGTTCCATTTCCTCGTTTTCTATATTCCCACCTCCAGGTGCACTAGAATGGAAACACACTTCTTATCCAGGGGTTCCAGGGCCAAGGTTCCTATTGGCTCAACCTGGGGGTCACATGACCACCCTAGGGATATACTGTACTGATGGGCCAGAGGCCAATCAGATGTTCACTAGAGTTGGAACCTGTTCCATTCAACCATGATGGGTGGGAGATCCACTGATGACCAGAGGAGGTGCTTCTCCCAAAGACACAAATCACCTCAGTGACCCCAACCAGGCTGCCTAATCCAGCTTAAACCAAAGCAGGAGAAAGGAGACAATAACACCCGTCTTTACCTGAGTTCCCTGGAAAGAGGAGCTGGAAGCTGGGCTTCATGCTTGCAGCTCACCAGGGAACCCCACTGAGCAAGAGAGGAGAGCAATGCAAGGGGGAGGGAGGAGATGTCAGAAGGGCATGGGAGAAGATGTCAGAAGGGCATGGGAGAGACAGTCACCTTTGATGAGGCTGGGCGCTGTGTCTCAGGACCATCCACCAGGTCCTCTGCACTGCCTCTCCGTCCTCTAATCCAGGTGGACCCCAAGCTCACACTGAAAGAAACAGAGTGCAAAAGTCCAACGAGAGACAAGAGCTGCTAGGTAGACTGAGATCCAGTTGGGAGCCTGCATCCCATAGCCATCTGGTTGCTGTAACAGCATCCATAAGAAGCAGCAGCCAGAACAGTAGCTCTGAGGCTTGTCTTGGGAGGGAGGCTCCTGGGTGCAGAATTAAGGATAAGAACTGGTGGTGAGTTGTTTTTCTGGACCATGGGTCCCCATCCCCACAGGGGCAGTGATAACGCTTCTGCCCAGCTGTATTTTTCCTCCTCCAGCCTCAGCAGCTTCAGGCCCACATGGGTTGTTATTGCCCCTTAAAAACTGACTGGATGATGGCCATGTTCCAGGTCACCCTGAGACTACATAATAAATTCCAGATCAGCCTGGGCTAGAATGAGATCCTACCTCAAAATATAAAAATAAACAAAACACTGACTGAGGGCCAGCTCCATCTGATGTACCACCAAGTGTCAGGTAAGAGGAGTCTCCCTCACTCTACCCCTAACCTGCCTGCCTGGTCATGGTGTGGACTGAGCACCCACCAACATCAAGTCCTAGGCTTCTGCAGCTCTCCACACTTAGCACTCAGCCCAGAAACTGTGAGGAAAGCTAAAGGAATCTTCAGGCCACACTTCCTGAGGTGATAAAAGGATTAAAGGCGTTGAGGACAATTTTGTGGGGAGAGCAGAGAGGTTTTCCAGAATATGCATCTTGCCAGTGATCAGGAGACTGGGGCCATGTTGTGGCATACACTTATCGGTTCTTGAAGGTTAACTTTGCTGAGGCTGTCTGTCTGCACCATTTCGATGTGGAATTACTTTCTAGGAGGTCAGCAGTGCTGCGATAAAAGCCTATTTGAAAAAAAAAATCAATCTCAAACATTAAAGTGGAAATAATTCCATGCTTAGCTACATCAAGTACGAAAACACATTTCGTTGATGAAAAGCTTTTAAAAATAATACAGACCTTCATTTCCTAATCCATAAAATGAGGGGGTTGGATTGGGTGATTCTGAAGGTCATTTGTCTCTGTTTTGGTTCCAAGAAGCTTAAAACTGGAGTTTCTGAAGATTTTGAAGAGGAGTTTGAGGCTTGGAGTTTGTTTATATCTGTCTCTTGTTTTATTTCATTCCATCCCCTTCACCTTTTCAGTCTGTGTTAATAACTTGGGTATATACGGGAGTATGGTAGACCATGGCAAATCCCTTTAGGAACCCTACATAATCAAAAGCCCTACCATCTTTAATACTCTGTGGAAAGAAGACCTGCGCCTGCTTTTCCCATCTGGAAGAAAAGAAGCACTAATTCTTGTAACTCTCCTTACCCAGCTGCTGACTCTTGGGCGCTTGGAAGCATCAGAGGTAAATAATGATCAAAGCTCTCCAGATATCCTGTGTTTGCAGAGCTCTGCCAGAGACCATGATGGTCCTGGGATACCCAAGTGTCCTGTTTTCATCACCATCCACTCGCCTTCCCTCCTGGCACACTTTCCAGCTCTGCCATCCTTCCTGGAGGTACACACAGCCACAGAGCCATCCATCATGCACCTTTCTTACACTCTGCCTCCTTCATTAGGGCACAAAGACACCTAGAACCCTGAGGCTATTGCTGCTTAAGTCTACTCAGATCTCTGCAAGGGAACTGAAAGACACATGGTCAGTCCTTTAACGCACGGCCTGTTCATTCCAGAACAGATCACCTCAAAGGAGAATAGTGAGAACAAACAGGTGTTGCCTGCCTTGGCTCCCTTCTTCTTGTTCCTCTCCTTCCTTTGCACTCCACTCAGTTATCTGAACACCTGTCCGATGACTTCCCCTATTTGGATTCCAGAGTTTCTCTTTGCACACTTCTAGTTCTATTCTTTCTCTTTTCTCTGATGCCTCTTCCTTTTGGGAAAACCTTATGTTCTCGTTGATATTCTACAATGCAGGCTTCGTGTTTTTTAAACACAGCCGAATGACCTCCAAGCATTCCTTCTTAAGCTGATCACAGTGGTCAGGAAGGACCAAAGTAAACATGTGAGACTTAAGCACACATACTGTGCCTTGCAGGGACGGCTAATGGCCTTTGTTGGAGTCTCCACATAACGTCCCTGTTCTTCTTGCCCCCTTGGGAAGAAAATCTCTTTCTGCCCTTGATTATACTTGGAATGTGTGGAGTCCTTAGCAGGGTCCTGGCAGGTGAGGTGGTAGCGTTGATAGACCTGTGATGGTCGCACTCCTGTGCAGGTCTCAATGAGGATGAGTGGGGCCTGCAGTGGAAGATAAGGGAAGGAGAGACCACGTCATCAGCACGTGCTTTCCTTTCCCTAGGTTCATAAACTGCCGTATAACTTAAAATTGATCATGGCTTGCCTGATGTCAAATCTCACATTCTTTTTAATATGCCATGTCAGATATGTATTTTGCTCATCTGTTTCTGATGACACGCCTCAAAAACAGATATTACGTTTTCAAAAAACAGAAAAGCTCAGCACCTTGCCCAAAGTCCTTTGGCTTTGACAGGCTAGGGACAATTTAACACAATTTGATTTAATTACCCCAGACCCTGTGTGATTTCCAACTGGCTAGAGCCCTTGCTCCTGAGCGAGCAAAGGTGGCAAAGCAGATTGAATTTGGCCCTCAGTAGACAAGCTTTCCTGAGCATTCCGTTAGACTTCCATCATCAGCGGTTCCAAGACAGGTGCCACATCTTCATCGCGCATTCTCCCCTGCTGGCCCAGCAACTCAGCTGGGCGGCTATGCCCTTTGCTGCCCATCTGGTGGGAGCTACAGCCCACTTATCCATAAAGGATGACCATGGAGGGCTTCACAAAAGGCAGCAGCTCTTCTGCTTCATGGCAGGATCTCATTTGGAAAGCAAAGGCAGAGTGCCAGGAGTCCTTCCAAAAAGCAGCCCCAGCCAATCCTGGCAGCAGGAGCCAATTGCCGTGGGACAAACCTGTCCACTTAGGCACATCAAATTGCTAATCATATCTTCAGCAAGCCATCCCCACACCCTTGCTGGAAAGTAGGAAGATATTTATTCATGTAGAACTCAGCAACAACAATATCAACACCAAATCTCTCTAAGGAAGAGGTTTTCATTCTGGGTTCTAGCGTGTATGTATGTTCCAGAATAGTACATACATGCCATGCCCCCTATCATATTGTTATCTTTTTTATTTATTTTATTTTTGGTTAACAAATAGAAATTTTAGGAACAAATTTTGTGTTGGTACCCCCATTTCCCTCCTCCATGACCCCATTCCACTCCTCCTCAGTGAGATTGCTGGAACACTCCAGAAGATAGAGGGCTCTGAATTATTCAAGCAGCAGAATAATAAAATACCTATTTTTTTGGGGGGGGCAATGCCTCTGGGTATTCCTCCCACCGTGGCTCTTACAATTTTTCCACCTCCTGTTCCACAAAATTCCCAGAGCTATCGTGGGTGAGTTTTAAGTCTGCTTTACTGTTAAGCTCTTAAGGATATCTGGGTTTCTGCTTTTGGCTATTTTGAGTGTCCTCGATGTCTGTCTCCATGACCCTTGCACAGGTTGTCTGACTCGCTGTGGAAGCAGCACTCTTGCTCATCTCACCACTTCCTCTATGATTTCACCTGACGGGTTAGGGGTGGTCATTTCCTGCCTGGGAGGTTTTATTGGTGGAATTGATTGTCCATGATTCTTGCTGCCTTCTGAAAAATGCAAACAGTATTTTCAATGGAGAATGAGATCAGTAGAGGCAAAGTGGGACAAAATTGCTAATTTGGTGAGATTTTAATGGGTTTAGTCTCCCTGCAGGCTCATGGTTAGTGGGGGTATTCCAGGTTCTTGGCCTCCGTAAGGCTTTTCCTTGGATCCTAGTTCCAGCTAGGGGTTTCTTGCCACTGAGAAGATTTCTTAGCCAATCAGAGAGCCTTTGGTTACCTGCCTAGATTAAGCACCACTATTGCACCTGTGGGTACTTCTTGCCTTTATTGTATAGCAGTGTTCCCTGACCTCTCTGATTATCATTGGTCAGTTTCCCCTGGCAGCTCACATAACACCTTCCAACACTACACAGGCTAACCATCTGGGAGCTGGTTTCATTATGAGATCCAGCAACGTCTCTCGGTACTGTCTGACATCAGCAATAAGGTTTGCCTTTTGCCTGGGGTGGGTAATCAAGATCTTTGACATAGGCCTGTCTTATTTTAGGAACCTCATAGGTCTCTCTGATCAACAGCTCAGTGTGGGAACTAACCAGTTATTGGGACAAGGAGTTGTAGGCCAGAGTCACTTGTATTAGGGTTAGGCTTCCTCCCATCCTCTTCAGGGCCCTTCTTACCAGATGATGCCCCCATCTTCCTCTAGAGCTTACTGTCCAAAAGTAAGGATCCTATGGTATCCTTTCATTATGTATTTAGTTTGGGGTATCTCTCCCCCCCCCGTTTCCCACCCTCTCATTCCTGCCCTTCATCCCCCCTCCTTCACTCCCTTTCATCTCTGTCTTCAGTCTCAGGATTCACATGTCAGGTTTGCTTACTATTTGCTTACTACTATTATCCTGATTAGGAATCATATACGAGGGAAAATCAGAGGCATTTGTCTCCCTGTTCTTGTGTGAGTTCTCTGAGGATGATCTGTTCCAAGTCCATCCACTTTCCTGCAAATTTCATTATGTTGTTTTTCCTTATTGCTAAGTAGAATTCCATAGTGCATATGTTCCTCAACTTTGATATCCATTTGTCCAGTGATGTGAACATTTGGGTTGATTCCAGTTCTTAGCTGTTGTGAATTGAGCCGCTATAAACATGGTTGAGCAAACGTCTCTGTGTTGATGTGAGGAGCCTTGAGGGTAGAATGAATCCATTGTTTTTTTCTCCACCTATTCCCTGCAAAATGTTGAGCTTTCCTTTGGGTTTATTATTACTCTTTTATTGAAACTGAGAAAAGTGTTCTTTTTTCCTGTGTGGTAATGCTACCTCTCTCAGAAAGTCCAGGCCAATAAGATCCCCATGCTTCCTCCATTGGGGACTGTTTGAAGAGGACACCAGCTTAGGCTGGCTCTCTGAGAGAGCTTCTTGTAACAACCCTGTATGTGAATGTGGGTTCTAGTCCTTGACCCTAGTACATAAGAGCTGTGCTTTAACCATCAGACGATTAGAATTAGGTACTTATGATCATTTCAATGAGTGGAGAATACAGACACAATTCTTTGAAGTAAGTCCTAAAGGACCCCGACGCTTCCACCTCAATTCAGTGGGAGACCTACACCCAGAATCTACCAAGCATGAACAATCCTAGGCCAAAGAAATGATACACCTGATGTTCCCAGCCTAACGGCAGATGAGAAGCAGAGAAAAGTGCCTTTTCCCTGTGGAGTAAATGTCCTGCAACTAAGCACTGTATGAAAATAAAGAAAGCACCTAGCTTTCTTTCACCAACTAGCTTCTGTCCAGAAGAGAGCTGAGGCATATAGACTCACACCGTCAAAGCATGAAGGTCAGTGAGAGACGGAGGAGCATCCAGTGAGAGGATGGCAACTCAGGGCTTCGTGAAGGAAAGGCAGCTGGAGAGATGTGGAAGACATGCAGAAGGGGGTCAGCCAGCGAGTCTTGCCTGTGCAGAGAACCGAGGAAACGCCGAGGCGCAGGACATAAGGACAAGGGGACAACCAGTGTAATGCCTTTTGATCATAAGGTTTGATTTCAGTGCTGGTGCCTCAAAGCCAGGGGAAGTCAAGGCTAGGAGGTGATATGCTGAATTGTGTTCCAGGTGGCCCCCACTCCATGATGTAGCGAAGGACAGAGAAGAGGGCCGAGAAACTCACTGAGTGATTGTTTCAATATCCCAAAGGAGAGACAACCAAGATCTGAGGCTGGAAGGCACACTAGAATGCAAAGCAGAAAATGGACTGTGGAAAATCTCCCAGGCTAAACAGTCAGTATTTTAGAAGCAATTAGAGGCAAGCTGGCGATTTTAGCAGAATCAAAGATTGTGAGTTTAGAGGACCTGTGAGATACACAAATAGAAATGTCCACAAGGTAAAACTGCAATGAGTTGGAAGAAATGACAGAAACCAAAATTAGAATATGGATCTTCAAAGTGGCCTGCAGAGGGTCGCCACTGGAGGGAGGTACCCCAGGGGCTCCCACAGACTTATGACTCTATGACTTATGAGGGCAAAGACTTTGAGGTCAGAGCTTATGTGCGCATCACATATATTATTTTCAAAGATTTGATACATTTCATAATATTTCTGATTGAATCCGAAATGACCAGGGGTCAAGGAAGGAAATGTAAATGGCTTGGTTGAGAAAAAGGAGTAAGAAGAGACAGAAGTTACTTCACACAACCTATGAGCCTGGAAGTGTTGTCCTTGCTGAGTCACGCTTTGAACAGTTTATGGATGTGAGTGACTGTGCATTTAGGAAAGAGCGCAGATAGCTTGTGGTTGGCTCAGAGACCCTGGGGACTCTAAAAGGAGGAGCATATCCTGGTGGCCAAATTGTGTTCTGTCATCACACACACACACACACACACACACACACACACACACACACACGCACACCAGGATATTCCTGAAGCATATTATTTTATAATATTTTAATTTCAGCAGGAAAGCTTTTATGCCTCACCAGCCTGTAAGACAGCTGTGAGCCACATTGCCACCATCTTTGCAAGAGCTAGTTTGTTACTGTAACACCATCTTTCAAGCTCTAAGCATAGCCTTAGAGCAGCACATACTTCTCACTGAAAGCAAGACCAAATAGGACTCCTTCTCCGAGGCAACAGGGAGTAAGTAGCAAGCACAAGGTCTTAGGAAGCAGGCGACTGCATCATGAACCATTCAAATCTACTCAGTGTTTCAACTCACCCAAGTCACACTGGAATGACTTCACTCTGGTTAATATCCAGCTCTGCTCGGCTGTTGGAAGCTCATACTCTCCTTGATCTGTTTTTTCTCTCCATGATTGAAGTTACCCACAGACAATATTTTGCAAAAATATCGAATGGCTAACTCTGGAAATAAACAAGTCATCATCATTTTAAAGTTGCACACAATTCAGTGATGAAATCTATGCTTTTCCTCTTCATCCTGCCTGGGATGTAAATCACCACCTTATCCAGTGTATCTTTGCTGGACACATCACCTGCCCGCTCATCAGGTGACAGTCATCCTTATCAGCTCTGTGCCAGGAGCCTGAGTTCCCTCAGGATGTCTATATTGTTTACTTCCTTCTTCTCTGCTTGTAAACATTGTGTCATCTTCCCTCATCACAGAAGACGAGTGACTACAGTACAAGGAGATGTTGAGAGAGAGGGAGAGAGAAAGGGAACACATAACTTTCATTACAAGTTATTTCAAAAATGCTTCAATTTTAATATTACTTTGTTGGTAATATCTCACTCTAATTTATAAATTAAATGACCATAGGTATTATTATGAAGGAAAGACATTGCATAAATAGGATTGGTGCTCTCTACTGCTTGGGCACGCATGGAGTCTTGGAACATATCCTCTGTAGAAAAGAGGTGACTGCTTTAGCCATCTCAATACATGCGACTTGGAGTTCCAGCTCTATTTCTGGTTTCTGTCATCTGTCCTGCCTGTCAGAAGTGCATATCCTAACAGCTGGGCATCGACTCATCATATTTCAGAACTTCATCTACCCCAATTGTGGAGTAACCCTTTTGTAACTTTGGCTACTTCTCTTATTAATAAGCAAAGCTGTTGCCCATTTTGTTATCTTGACCTCATTTGCTGTTCTTTCTGTCTTCCTCCTTTTCCCTCTAGACCCCTTCCCCCTCTGTCTCTCAAATCTATCATCTTTAGGATGGGGCTATAGCCCGGTGAGAGAGGACCCAAGGTTCTGAGTCAGAGCGTTGTCTGGAGCGGTGCAGGCTGCTCTGTAGTGCACAGGCTCAGTGGTTGTTGTCCCAAATTTAAGATCTCTGGCTCTTGCCTTAAACTGTTGGTTCTGCAGCTGGCTTACAGAATTTTTTTTTAAAAAACTGCTTATCTTAAAAGCTCATATCCAGATAGGACTATTTTTTTTATTTTTTTAAAATGCTGTCAGTTGGAGGTAGAGGGTGAAACTGTGAAAAGAAGGAGTGAAGAAGACGAAAGTTTAAGCCCAAAGGATCTGTACAGCATCAAACAGAATGAGGAGTTCTCTTTGTGGTTTGATGACATCAGCCCCACTTAGACTGGCCTGCCCACAATGATAGCCACCACAGGAAGGCACTAGAGAGTGGACAAAAGCTGGAGATTTCATGGCTTGGGGTTGGGGAGGGGAATCTGTGTATGCCGAGGACATAAGAGAAGAAGATAACTCCAGGGGCAGAGGTAATCCAGGAACTAAGAACACCAGGAAGAAAAGGCCCAGATGTTGTATCTAGACCCACACATCTGGCTGGACCTTGACAAATGCACTCACAAGAATATTTAAAGCAGCTGTGAGACAAGGCCAAAAGTCTGGTCTGAGTTTGAAGCCAATGTCCACACAAATAAGAAGGAATCGAAGTTTGAATAGAACCACGTTAGCTTTTGAGGAAACAAACATCAACAATGTTCATAAGACAAAAACCAATACTCCAGAGTTGCCATCTTGGTCTTCATCTCTAATCCACTCCAGAATTACCCAGGCTCGACAACCAGGAGAATGGACCCCAAAGCATGCTCAGTGGAAAGACAACACTGAGAACACACTCAGTAACCAGCAGGTAAGAGTTGTTCAACTCATGCATGTGTGCTCATGGGAGGTACGTGTATGTGGGTATGCATGCACACGTATAGGCATGTCTGTGGCAATCAGAGGGCACCCTCAGGTGTCACTCCTCAAGAACACCGTGCTCCTTTTCTTTTGAGACAGGCTCTCTCATTGCCTTCAGCTTGCCAAGTAAGACTGACAAGCACTGGGGCCGAGCAGTTTTACCTTGGTCCCAGGAATTGAACTCAGGCCCTCGAGTCTTCAAGGTAAGCAATTCACCAACTAAGCTATCTCCCCTAGCCCAGCAGATAAGGAAGGGGTTTTAAGATACTATTATTAAGTATGTGTCCAGTGAAGTAAAGGCACATTTATTTGTAATCTACTAAGAACAGGGAATCTTAGTTAAGATATGGGAAATATAAAGAGAACCAAATGGAAATTCTATAATTGCAAATGTCACATTGCTCTGCTTCATACCCATTGGAATCTTTAAAAAGAAAAGCACCTTGACAGTTCTAACGTTGGCAAAGATGCAGTGTAACCTGTACTTTACTACTAATGATGCTGTAAAATACACAACGATTTTGTTTCGTGTTTCCTGAGACCCAGCCATTCCATCCTGGGTATTTACCCAAAACAAATAAAAATGTATGTTCACATGGCTTCTGCACAAATACTTTGGTGGCTTTTTTCATCTCAAGCAAGAAACAACCCAAATGTTCACTGGCAGGTGAACCAGTGGACAAACGTGGTTTACCCACACAACAGAAGAACACTTACGAATTAAAGAGGTGAAAAAGGAGACTGCAACATAGTAAATAGTATTTTTTTTCTCATTCTAGAAACTTCTAGAATATGCAAAGTAATTTTTAGTGACAGGAAGTTACCCAGGGAGGGTGAGTGGCTTGGGCAGAAGGGAGCTTGGGTTATAAAAAGGCAGGAAGACATGTCTGTGGATGGTGTAAACATCCTTTACTGTGAAAGTAGCTTTACTGTAGATGCATCTGTCCAAACTCATCAAACTGTCCTCCTCAGTGAGTAAATTGGCTTTGCAAAGATATTAGTGTGGTTTGAATGTAGACTATCCCGCATAGGCTTATGTGTTTAGACACTGGGTCTCCAGTTGGTGGCACTCTCTGGAAGGGTTGTAGACCCTTTAGGAGGTGGAGCCTTGAGGGGTGGGGCTTGAGGTTTTATAGCCCTACCTCACTTCCTATCCATCCTATCCACGCTCTGCATCCTGACTCTACTCTGTGACCAGCCACCTTCCCATTTCTGTCACTATGCTTTCCCCAACATCATGAACTCTACCCCCAGAACTGTAAACCAAAACAAGCTCTTCCATAAGCGCTTCTTCTCAGGTATTTGGTCTCCGCAATAAGTAAAGTAATTAACGCCAAAAACTGGTATCTGGTGCAGGTCATGCTTCCAAACCTGCTGGCTAGCTTAATACTGGTTTTTAAAATTCTTTAACCATCAGACTCCTCTATGACCACAAAAGAAATCCTCTTATGAATTGTTGATTATTGGAGACGTAGAGGGAAAAGTGAAAGAAGAAATGTGAAATAGTATAAGTATTTGTTACCAGGGATTTAACTGTCTAAAACAATTTTTATTCATGGTAGTAAAGAAGATATTCTGGTAAATAAGTTCTTTTTAATTTTACATTCTGAATCTACTTTTACTTCTTCAATGGGAACTCCATTGCAGTCAGATGGGAGTAAGAAATTATGCTGTTGTACAGTAAGAAGTTATGCTATGTACAGAAAGTTGGGTGGCTACAGATAACAATGATACCTTGAATAACTCAAAAGCCTAGAAGAAAGGCTTTTCAAGGTTTTCAACCTAAATAAACAATAGATGTTTCAGGAGATTTTATATATATATATATGTTTAACCTGGTTGTAAGCATTGTATAATGCTTACATACATCAAACGTACATATGTATCAAAGCTTCATGTGGTACTTCTTTAAATATATATATTTTGTGATTTTCACACACCAGCTCAAACTTTAAAACAAAATTCTAAAATAAATAAAATGGAATATATCATTCTTTAGTTAACTCTTCTTTGATTTGTTTTTCCTTTGGTAGCATATATTGTTCTAACACTTCACATCCACATTAGAGATTAGTTTTTATAGCCTCATGAGTTAGCTATTATTTTATCTTTGTTTACAAGAAGAAAGAGAGAGAAGCAAAGGAAAAAAAAAAACAGGGAAGGGAAAGGGAGCAAAGAAGAAAGATTGAGACACGAAAAGGTGCTAAGCAATTTCTACAATGTTGTACCAGCTTTCTAGTTGCTGTACAGAAAGAACCCAAACAAAAGCGGCTTGTGGAGGAATGGGTTTATTTGACTTACTGCCGGACTATCTTTTATGTGCTAAACATTGGAGATTGTGCTTTAATTGTAATTTGCTTCTGATAGGGCCATGCAAGAAACCTTTCAAAGTCCTCATTACACTGAGATGTAATTTCCAAAATATTTAACAAACGTTGTGGGTTCTATTGACAAGTCTAGAAACCGCACTGCCATGATGCACCTGTAGCCTCAGCTCCTCCTCTAGCCGCAGTGAACACTGCTGCTTGCCCCATGTCCTCCTGCTCTGCTTGAGAGGCATATGCCAGGTTGAAAGACAAACTATAGCTACTGCTAGTCGAGCCCCGAGACTGCACTCCTCGGCCAGGCTTGATCTGAGAGCAGGTGGTACCAACCAGCAAGATGAAAGATGGAGCCTGGTGGGGAGTGTGTTGGTTTGAATGCGAAATGTTCCCTATAGCCTCATGTGTTTGTGGTTAGGCCTTCTACTCAGTGTCCAGCTAGTAGAGCCTGTGGAAGGTGGAGTTGTGTTGGAGGAGGTGTGTCCCTGGGGTGGACATTGATTTGTCCAGCCCTACAGGACATTACTAACCAGGTCCCTCTTGCTGCTACCTCCCAGCTGATGTGACAAGGTGCAATGCTCAGCCTCTGCTCTGCCATGCGTTCTCTGCCGTGATGAAACTTCCCCTCAAGACTGTAGGCTGAAATAAACCCTTTCTTTCCACCAGCTGCTTCTGCTCAGGGGTTTTGTCCTCCCAACAGGGAGACCACTGCTATAGGAAGCTTTAGAAAGGGATTTCTCCACGATGCAGCGAGAAGGCCACAAGAGGAGGCCCTTTTCTCCTTCCTCTCCTCACTGCTCTGGCTGCTCTACCATTCCTGCTTCGGGCCCACTCCTAAGACGCCTTCATGTCTGCTGCTGCAGCATCATTCAATGAGAAGAAGAAAATCCCAGACCTACCTGCCAGTTCTACGCTGGAGCTGATAAGCAGTCTAGAAACAAGCTGCCTCTAGGCTTAGGAGTTAAAAAGTGAAAGTTATATGGTTTAAGCTCCTCTGAGTCAATTGTATTTGCTACTAAATGTATTCTTAATTCCTACAAAAGATTTCCCGACGCTCAACTTTCCATTGATGAGCAAGAGAGTATTGCATAAAGCGAACGCTGTAGCTTTCTTATATACCTGGCTCTGCGCATGCCCTAGACTTGAAAGTTAGGATGTTTTAACTTTAACAGAAAAAAAAGTCCTTTCCACATCTAGTGAACAAAGCAGGTAGCACATTTTAGCCATGCTTGCCCTAGGAGCATAGTTGTTTTATGTCACATTGTGGTAGTTTGAATAATGTCCCCTAAAAGAATTATGGATTTGTTAAAATTATTGTCTCCAGGCTTCTGGCTGGAGGAAGTGCCACTTTGGCCTAGCCTCCTGGGGACTGACTCTTTCTAATTTGGATGTAAAATAGTAAGGATAGATCTGCAAAAGAAGAGCCAGAACCCTGGTCTGGAGTTCTGCATTTTGTGAATCACAGTGTGCTTGATTGTGGTGCTGGTGCTGGGCTTCTGTCTCTGTCTCTGCTTGGATCTGGGAAAGGGGGCCAGCCTTCCCTTAACTTCTTCCCCTGGATCTGTTCAATAAATATTTTCCTCCCATAATCGTGCGTGGTTTGGAGATTCATCCCAGCGGCGTGTGGCTGACTACGACAGACACACATGATGATGAATATGAAAGCATTACCCCCTCTGCTTACACTGAGATCCTCAGGCCAGCCAGAGCAGGACACTGGCCTTTGTCTCTTTCATCCTCTGATACTTATTTCCACACTTACTTTTGCAGAGAAAAGATTGTTTAAAATAGTAGACATGTTTGTGGAAGGGTCTTCCTATGTAGATCAAACCTTACTATGTAGAGCATACTTAACTCTCTTGGCCCCCTGAGTTCTGGAAATAATTCTGAAACATGGTACAACCAACAGAAAACCATCTTTGAGATACTGGGATGGCAGAAATGGTCATGACCACACAGCTACACTTGAACTGTGGGAAATACAAACTTGGGAGCTTGGAACAGATAGGTATGAGTAAAAAGAATTCATAGGGCCCAGTAAATAAGGAACTTCAACTATGCTTTAAATGCAACAGTGACAAACTTCTGTAACAAAATGTCTCTGAAGGGAGAAATCACAGGGACTACTGAGCCTCCAGAAGTCTTATGCCGTGTACAACCCTGAAACTTAAGTAGCTGCTTGTGTCAGAGCAATTTTTTTACCAGATTAGAAATTGCTGAGGAAGCATGTGCTGAATTATTGACCACCTTGCATTACAGGACATGAGGACTTCCCGTTTCTGACAAGGCTAAAAATAGTTTTACACATGACATTGAAAAGAGGAAGGTATCTGAAGGTGAGATAAATTTTGGAAGAATTAAACAAGAGCAGGTGGGAATTTCACAAACCTCAGCTCTGCTAGTCACATTCAGCCTGTTATTTCAATCGATTCAGAAGGAAGAGAAAACTTGTCCATGCTGAGAGAGGCACACAGCATGGGATTAGAAATTGTGCAGAACTGTAAGGAACAAATGTATATGTCATGGTTTGATACAGGTGTCCCCCACAAACAATTGAATGTGTTCTGATAGATCGATCCTCAGCTGATGGCAGTTTTGGTTTTACAACCTCGATGAAGCTGTGTTGTTGGGGGTGGGCTTATGGGGGTTATAAGCCAGCTTCCCCTTGCTAGTATTTGGCACACCTTCCTGCCGCTGTTTGCAGTGCTGTGGCAGAGGTGATGTCCAGTCCTCTGCTCATGCCATCTTTTTCCCTGCCAGAATGGAGTCTCCCCTCGAGTCCGTAAGCCAAACAAACCCATTCCTCTACAAGCCGCTTTTGCTTGGGTTTTCTCTGCGCAGCAACTAGAAAGCTGACTGCAACAGTTTTGGTACCAGGAGTGGGGTCATCTGTTGCTGCTAGAACCCTGATCTTGTGGCTTTGGTCTTCTGGAAGTGATCTACAGGAGGAATGTGGAAGGATTTGAAATCTCGGCCTAAGAGATGGATGCCT